>CABHPP010124326.1:0-23764 GCA_902168425.1 Peromyscus attwateri
TTCAATTTACATAAGATGACATTTATGTGACAATTAAGAAGATTCCCCGATGGAATGTTGTGAACACATTTGCTTATAGGAGAAATAAATCTAATAATAAACAAACTCATAACAGCTCGAATCCTCTGACGGGGAGGTTGTCTGTGCAACAAAGAGGGACATGATGGATGCTGAAATAAGCGTTTCCTGCAACGAGAGCGAAATAGGAACTCAGAGGGGGCCAACAGAATTTCTCTTGTTTGGCCTTCATTCACAAAGTTTGAAGAGGCTTGTTTGGCAAGGGGTGGGGCTCATTATCACCTCACAGTTAGCCCTGGCTAGGCTCTGGTTCTCCATGGTCCACGGAGATTTTTCCCAGGCCAAGGTCAATGTCTGCTAACAGGTGTTGCAGGCTGGGAGTGTCTAACAGCACAGTTAATGGCTGCTAATTCCCTTTCAGAAGGCTGTGTGACACAGGCCAATAAATACATCTCTCTGGATCTGTTTTTCACATTCACAACCTTGGTAAGCTGAAGGTTCCAGAGACCACATGTGCACATACACATGTATATACATATGTAAATTTACATCCTGGATGAGTAAGGCAGGACCTGGTTAAGAGTGCACAGTGTACCTGAGTGCCTTGCGAGTGTTTTCTTTTTTATAATCTCTTTGTTTTTTAAATTATTTTTAATTATGTGTAGGTGTATGTGCACCTACTTTTAGTTATGTGTCAGCACGTGGGCAGGTGCACGTGAATGCAAGGTGAGGCAGGCCGGAGGCACGGGATGCCCTGTAGCTGCAGTTACAGATGGTTGTGAGCCACGTGATGTTGGTGCTGAGACCTGAACTCAGGTCCGTTGGAGGAGCAGCAAGTGCTCCTGACCACTGAGCCACCTCTCCCGCCCCGGCTTTTTGGACTTGCTGTTGCTGCTAATGATTGAACCCAGGGCTTTGCCCGCTCTAGGTGAGAACAAGAGGACAATGCTGTCTGTCTTTACTCTGAGGATACATACAAGAACTCCCAGTGTGGGCAGAAAGAGGACTAGACGAAGAAACTAGGAAATAATGGGCTGCGTGGTCAAGGTCCTGACAAGAGCGCCAGCTATCAGTCCTGGATGTAGGGAGAGGCACAGTGTATAGAGACAGAGTTTAAAGGGACCCACGCACGGGTTTGGTCAGTTCCTTGGGATTCTATGCAGGACAGGACAGGTTGTTTCTCCTGGCCGTTGGGAGCCCATGAACTGGAATGGGAAAATGTCTTGGCAAGAAACTATAAAATGACCCAGAGAGATGGTAGAGGGAAGGAATGAGCGCTTCATGAGCATCTGCTTCCTACTGTGCCCTGTATGGAAGTTATTCCATTCCATCCTCACAAAAGCCCATCTACCCTGTTCAGAAAGACATTAGTAACTCTGCAGTAATCCCATAGCCAGCAGTGGTGAATGGACACCTAAGTCCAGATGACCTTGACCCCAGTTTGGCTGCCCTTTGCTGCACACCAGAAATAAAAAGTAGCATTGTTATACAGCCTGTGGTTGATCTTAGCAAGAACACCTCCTCTATTTAGTCTTTGACGTAGCTATCTAACTTGGGGCCGGATCAGGCCCCCCTAAAGAGTCCTTAGGAAACACCGCTGGTTTAGGACCAAGATCCCCTCTAGTTTTTGGCTTTCCCACAGCTCTATGCTATTGTCCTAGATGAACCTTGGAAGTGTTAACAGAATGATAACAACGAAGCTAATTTTAATTCCATAATCATCATTAAAAGTCTCACAAGTCACTCAATAACTCTTTTGGAAAAAGTGATGAGAAATGGCTTGTGGAGAAGGCATCTTTTGTTTGTCCGTTAGGTATTTCGGACATGGACTCAAGTGAAAGGATCGTAAATGCCCAGTCTCTTGGTACCTACTTTCTGGGAGACAGAGACACACAGCTTAATTAAACAAATAGGAAATTTGTTCAGCCAGGCATCATGGCTCACATCTGTAATCTCAGCCCTTGGAAAGCTGAGGCAGGAAGATTGCCAAGAGTTAAAAGCTAACTAGCCTGGGCTACACAGCAAATTCAAGCCAGCCAACACAGCAAAATGAGACAACAGGGAGTGGACCACAAAGCAGCCCTCACCCAAAAACATGGAAAAGGAAGAAAAGGAATTTTTTTTTAAAGTTACATTCTAGTTTTAACTATGCATATGTGTGTGCCTGTGTGAGTGCAGGTGCTTGTGGAGACCAGAAGAGGGTGCGAGATAGCCTAGAGCTGGAGTTACAGGCTTTCTAACTTTGACTTGAATTCTAGGAACAAAAATCTGGTCCTCTGCAAGAGCAATATGATACCTTTTTTTTTCTTTTTTTTTTTTTCTTTTTTTTTCCTTTTCCTTTTTTTTTTTTTTTTTTTTTTTTTTTTTTTGAGACAGGGTTTCTCTGTGTAGCTTTGGAGTCTGTCCTGGATCTCACTCTGTAGACCAGGCTGGCCTTGAACTCGGCAATATGATATCTTAATTGCTGAGTCATCTCTCCAGCCCTGGAAATAAATAAAATGAAAAGTTTAAGGTAGGATCTCACTGAATAATCAAGTGAGCCCAGGCTGGTCTCAAATTCTCTGCAGTCCTTATATCTCAGACTCCCAAATGATTACAGGTGTGTGGCGATATGTTCGTAGGTAATTGCTACAGTGAAAACTTGAATTGGAAAGCAAAACAGCATAGGGGTACAATTGTAATTTTTTTGAGATTTATTTTTATGTGTATGGATGTCTTACCTGCATGTATGTGTGTGTTTCATGTGTGTGCATTGCCTGCAGAGGCAAGAAGGAAGCATCAGATCTAGGGGTACCATTTTAAATTGGATGGTCTGAGAGGATGGCTGGTGAAGAGTGAGCTATAGGGTGTGTGTGTGTGTGTGTGTGTGTGTGTGTGAGGGGGGAACATTCTGGAGTTTAGGGACATTCCCCTCCATAGGTCTGTGGGTAGAATTCAGGAGGCCTGAATTTTGATGGGAAAAAAAGGTCACATCTTCATTTCCATCAATAAAAAGCGTGTTCTTCAATTATAAATCTTCACTATTAGCTGCACCTGTGACATCGTTGCTGGTGAAAATCACAGGTATTTTCATACTCCATTACAGTTGTTACTAAAATACCATTACACATCACTACTTCAAATTATGCTGCTCTTGTAATTTAATAAAGCACACATATTGGTATGTTACACATTTTGAAAATATCTTGAGAGTTATATTTCAGTATAATCAGGTTTCTTCATAATTCATGTAACTTATTTCAAGTTCTGCGGGATGATGGCTCTCACCTACTGTCCTACTACCTAGGGGCTGATGAAGGGCCAGGAGTTCAAGGTCATCCCTGACTACATAGTAAATTTGAGGTCACCCTCAGCTACCTAAGGTCCTGGATTCAACTCTCAGTATTGCAAAAGCAGTAAGGCCTTAAACTCAAGAGGAATCCATGGGTCTCACAGTATTTGAGTCCATGGCACAGACAAGGCTAGGGCTCTAGCATGTAGATGCCCTTGGACAAGAGTGTGCTGCCTGCAAAGGATTAGATTTTATAGGGCCTTGTGCGACCTTGTCAGGGATTTAGCCTCTGCTGGAGTGACATGGAGGGTTTTGAGCAGAGGAATGTCACAATCTGACACTAGATTTTACAGGTCACTTGGTGTCACATGGGGAGCAGAATGCAAGCTCAAGGCTGAAGCAGGAAGAGTGTTTAGGATGGCGGATGCCACCTTGGACCAGAGCAGTAGCAGTGATAATTCTTGAGGTGGGAGGGTTCTGTATATATTTTAACAGAATTTGCTGATGAAACAAGGAAGTTTAGAAAATCAGAAGGGCTGGTGGGGAGGCTTAGTGGGGAGAGGCACTTTCGGCCAACCCTCGCTACCCAAATTCAGTTTCCTGAATGTACTTGGTGGAGGGAGAAAATCAACTCCTGCATGTTGTCCTCTGACTTCCACACACCTGCTGTGGCTTGTGCATGCCCATGCATACCCCCCCACACCCATATTCATACAAATAAATGATAATATAATTTAAATTTTGTTTTAAATAAAGGAACAACTACAAGAATTTTGTCTTAGGCCAATGGGAGGATGAAGTTGCTGTTTCCTAGGATGGAGGAAATGGAAGGAGGAGGTTGGAGGAGGAAAGGGGGTTCCTTTTTGGACATATAAAGCCTGAGGTGCCTGTTGAACATCCAGTTTTAGGCTGCTCATAGGCAGCAGACATGGCAGTTTTAGCTTGGGCAAAGTGGGGGCTGGTGGTGCTATTTAAAGCTGTAGGTCTCCCTGAGATCATCCAAGAAGTGTGGAAAGGGAAGCATAAGGATGATGCACTTGGGCACTGCAAGGCTAAGAGATCTAGAAGAGGAGGACTCCACAAAGGTATCATTAAGAAAGTGAGAAAGAAGGGACTGAGGATGTAGCTCACTTGTAGAGTGCTTGCCTGGCACACACAAAGCCCTGGGTTCGATCCCTAGCCTCATATACACCAATGTGGTGGTGAGTGTCTGTAATACCAGCACTTGAGAGGTGGAGGTGGAAAATCCTAAGTTCTGGGTAATCTTCAGCTGTATACTGAGTTTGAGGCCAGCCTGGGCTACATGAGACCCTGACTCATAAATAAAATAATCTAGAAACAAAATAGTTTAAGAAGCATCCAGAGAAATGGGAGGAAAGTTGTGAAAGCTCAGTGCACCAAGCTGCTGAAGGATCGGATAACATTTGATTGTCAAGCTGGGCATGGTGGTGCAGGCCTTTAATTCCAGCAACTCTCTACGTGTCTGAGGCCAGCCTGGCCTACATAGGGAGTTCCAGGCCAGCCTGGGTTACTTAGGGAGACTGTCTTAAAACAAACAAACAAAAAAACCAGGAATGATTGTGCATGCCTTTAATTCCAGCACTGGAGAGGCAGAGGCAGGCAGATCTCTGAGTTTGAGGCCACCCTGGTCTACACAGAGTTCCAGGACAGCCAGGGCTACACAGAGAAACCATATCTCAAAAAACAAAACAAAACAAAACAAAACAAAAAACCAGAACATAAAAATCTTAAGGTTCAGAACCATGGAGGTCACTGGTGATCTTGACAACAGTAAAGTGAAGCAAGAAAAAACTTGACTGGGTTGTCAAGAGTGGCCAGGGGCTAGGGGAACTGCTGAATAAGAAGCAAGAGGGTCAGAAGTTCAAGGTCAGCCTCAGTTATATAATGTTCAAGGCTAACCTGGGTTAAATGAGTCTCTCTCTCTCTCTCTCTCTCTCTCTCTCTCTCTCTCTCTCTCTCTCACACACACACACACACACACACACACACACACAAAGGTGCAGATTTCAACAGCCTGGGCTTGCTTTCTGGCATACACATATGGTACATATTTCTGGCCTGATACTCGTGGGTTTTCAATAGGCAGGTCTAAAGCAGGGCACAGAGATCTATAGCTCTATATTCTCAATGATCACTTAATTGTTCTTTCTGGTTTTTTGAGCTAGAGTCATACACTGTGGCCCAGGGTGCCCTAGAATTACTATGTAGCACAAGATATCCTTGAACTTGCATTAATCCTCCTGCCTCAGTCTCTCACTTACAATGATTATAGACTTGAGTCACCACACTTGCCTTACTTGATCATTATTTTCTGTTTTCTCTTTATTTATTATTATTATTATTATTATTATTGTTATTGTTATTGATACAGGATCTTGAGTGGCCCATGCTGGCCTTGAACTTGCTGTGTAGCTGAGGATGACCGTGAACTTTATATTTATTTATCATTTTTTAAAACAATTTTGTATATGACTTGACCTTCAACTTCTGATTCTCCTGCCTCTACCTTTGGAGTGCCTAGGATTATAGTTATGGGCCACCACACAGGGCTGGGAATTGAACCCAGAGTAGCATACATGCTAGGCAAACACCCTAGCAACTGAGCTACATCCCCCACTTCTACCCCCCCCCCCCCCCCCTCCCCCCCCCCCCCCCCCCCCCCCCTGCCCGGGTGGGTCTTCCCCCCCCCCAGGATTCACTTATTTTATGTTTATGTATGTATTTATGTATACCATGTGCATGCCTGATGCCCACTGAAGAGGTGGCTGGGAGAGGTGCCCCCTCTGCAGGAGAGGATTTCAACTCCCTTGGAACCAGAGTTTCAGATGGTTGTAAACCACCATGTGGGTACTGGGAACTGAACCCAGGTCTTCTGCATGAACAGTGAGTGTTCTTAACCACTAACCCATCTCTCCAGCTTTCTTACCTGGTCATTCTTGATGCTCTGGCCTGTGAACCATCCTTTATGAAGCCCGGAGTTTATGTACATGATGTCACACACTGGCTTGGCACTCAGTAATTGCTCATTAGACAATAGATGTTCTTCCAGGAGTCTTTACTGAGAACACAAAAATCCTCTAAAATAATTTGCAATTTATGTCCAGAAGCAGAGGTCCCCTGTACCCTAAGTGCTTTAATTGAAAAGAATAGCGTAAGATTTGTTCAGCATTCATGCACTGAATATTTATTGAGTGCCTGCTATGTTCCAGGCAACATTCAAGGGCTGGAGAGACAAACTCTCTGACTCAGTCATTTGTCTGAGTCATCAAGGTAGGCAGAAAGAGCAGCAGATGTGCCAGCCACAGTTGCCAGCAGCCTCCCTCCGGAGGCCGGGGTGGGGTGAGAAGTCCTTCGCGGGCTCCAGGCTGACAGTCACTCATTTGGTGCTGGGGCAGTGTCTGTTCAAAGATAAAAAGGGCACGGATGACCGGGAGCTTCTTCAAGGGAAGGGTCTGATTCACGAAGCTTGGGGGAAGGCTTGAGAGCCTATGGTTCTCACCAGCCTCCAGCAGCTCCCTTGGCAGCAGCGCAGGTCGCCCTTGAAATTGAATGGGCGTAGAGGTCAGAAAGCCAGGTCAGAACTCTGCTCTTTCCTTAGGGCTCCTGAAGCATTTGTGGGAGTCCTGTGGGGAAAGGAGGCTCCCCTGTGGAGAGTGAATCTGTGAAGATGCTTGTTATACAGATACAAATAAGCTTTGCTCTTCTTCCTTCCTTCCTTCCTTCCTTCCTTCCTTCCTTCCTTCCTTCCTTCCTTCCTTCCTTCCTTCCTTTCTTTCCTTCTTTCCTTCTTTCCTTCTTTCTTTCTGTCTTTTTTAAAGACAGCCTCACTATGTAGCCCTGTCTGGCCTCAAAGTCAGATATGGCCTCCCCCTGCTTCCCAACTCCTGGAATTAAAGGCACAGTCCATCACTTCTGGCTTTTTTTTTTCCCTTGAGACAGGATATCATGTAGCCTAGGCTGGCCCTGAACTCTTGGTGTAGTTGTGGATGACTTTGAACTTCTGATCCTCCTGCTTCTACTTTCCCAGTTCCCGAGTGCTGGAACTGCAGGTATGTGGCACTGTGTGTGGTTTAATGTGCTGGGGATCAAACCCAGAGTCCTGTGCATGGTAGCAGGTGCTCTGCCAACTGAGCAACAGTCCCTGTCTTCATATTTCCTTTTATCAACATTTCTAGAATTCTCTCTTTCTCTTCTACCTAGCGTCAGTACTGTAAGGTGGCTTTATCTGAAGGATGATTATCATGCAGTCCATTGCTCATTCAATGAATGTCTGCTGAGTACCTACTGTGTGCCAAACAGACCTTCAGAAGATGACAAAGTCAAAAGCCTCGTGGATGCTACAAAGAAAGTCCAGCTGGGGCTTGGAACAGAGTGAAAAGCCACTCAGGGCTGCTTGTGGCTAAAGATTCTTCTACCTTGGCAAGAGCTGAACTTGGCTTTGCCTGGGTGTGCGACAGGGCATGGCTGGGAGAGGTGCCCCCTCTGCAGCTACAGTCAGTCAGTTCAGACATGGTTCTGACCAGTCCCAGGAGATGTCTGGATAATGTGCCAGCCGGGCCACCTGTCCCTTCTCATCTTCTCAGACCTAGCCCATTGGCCACAGATGGCAGAGGGCAGTGGAGATCCCTGGGGCTTCCAGATGCCTCTCCAGAACCTGGCAGCAGCCAGTAACTCCTGTCAAATCAGCGCCTGCCCAACCAGAGTCCAAGTGTGAGATGCCTCACTCTGAGCTGAGGGGATCAGCCTCACCCAAGAGCCACCAGGAACCCGAGGTACTGAGTCTAAGTCAAGCTGAGTAGTGTAAGCAAAAGTCCTTCACCTCTCCCAGATGAAGTAAACCCCTCCCTCCCATTGCCGGACTTCCAGACTCCCCCATGCTCAGTCACAGGGCAGTGGCTGGCCCTCTTAGCAATAGCTCACCTTTAGGTACACTCACAGGCTCAGGGTGCAGCTGGTTGATACAGTAGTCACATAGCACGTACAAAGCCCTGACTTTGAACCCTAGCACCACATACACCAGGCCTGGTGATGAGCACCTACAATCTCAGCACTTGGGATGTGGAGGCTTGAGGAGTTCAAAGTCATCCTCACCTACATAGTGAGTTCAAGGTTGAGACCCTGTCTCAAACAAACAAACAAACAAACAAACAAACAAACAAAAATGGTAAAAAAGTTGCCTTGGAAAACTCGGGTTTAAATGGTCAAAAGAATTTCTTTTCTTTTTTCCTTTTTTTTTTTTTTTTTTTTTTTTTTTTGAGGCAGGTCTCACTATGAGGGACTTGCTGTCCTGGAATTCACTGTGAAGACCAGTCTAGCCTTGAACTCACAGAGATCCTTAGTTTCTGCTTTCCGGGTGCTGGGACCAGAGGTGAGTGCCACCACACACAGCCCGAGAGAGTTTCTTGAGATCATACAGATGGAGTATTCCTCCATTTTTCATTTCTGTAACAAAGTTTGCTTGGCTTGGGGGACGTCGCTCAGTTGGTGGATTGTTTGCTTGGTGTACACAAGGCCCTAGGTGTTAGCCCCAACACTGCAAGAAAAAAAAAAGTTTACATAGTTATAGCTTTGGAGGCTCAAGGCCATGGTGCCAGCCTCAGTGTGGCGCTGGTGGGAATCTCATGTCTAATGGCATCATAGGGACAGGAATTCTGTGAAAGGGGAGTGATCACATGTCTAGAAATAGGGAAGGAATTCAGGACAAGCTCAGGGCTATATGGCAACACACTGTTTGGAGAACTTGCTGTGGGAGACCAGCGGTCCCTTCAGAGGACAGGCTCCCCAGTGGCCCACACACCTCCCGCCAGGGCCCAATCTCTTGCAGGTTCTGTGACCTCCCACATCAGCATGCCGGGGACTGAGCTTCCGACCCATGAATCCTTGGGGGATGTGCCACTTGTAAATCATAGCAGATGTCGAGTCAGATGGGATAGGGAGGGGGAAAGATGTTCTGGAGAGGCCAGTGGTGTCTGCCTGGGACACTGCAGTGCAGTGGGGCATCGGGCAGAATAAGAGCGTTCTCCTGAGGAGGGGAGTACCCTTCATTCGGGAAAATATATCAGGAGCCTTCTGAGGTGAAGTTGGGAGCCGTGGGTCTTCAACTTGGGAGGTGGAGGTGAGAATACGCAATCTTACTCCCAGCAGTCTCTTCCGGGAGACCCCCTGACAGGAACGCAGGAGGCCTGTATAGGAGGGCGAACCAAATAGAACTCAGTGCCAACTGAACAAGGTGCCAAGGAAAGGAGTGGCTTTATGTACTTCTGGTGTGGAGAAAGTCTTGAAATTGTGATAAGTGAGCCTGGAGAGGTGGCTCAGTGGTTAAGAGCACTGGCTGCTCTCACAGAGGACCCAGCACCCACATGGTGGCTCACAACCACCTCTTACTCCAGTTTCAGGGAGTTGGAATGAATGCCTTTTTCTCACCTGCCTGGGCACCAGGTGCACAAGTGGCACACAGATATACATCTAGGCTAGCTGTAGGCAGATTATCTGTCTACCCCAGCTCCTGGGCAAGTTCTAGAAAGTACTTGGACATTCAGACCGGGCAGGAAAGGCACCTTGCAGGTGAGACAGGGGGCCACATGGGCAGTGCAGACTGCCCTGGACAGTGTCTGTCCCTAGACACTCCCTTCCTTGTGTCCCTGATCCCCAACTGCTCTTGGAGCTTAAACAAAGTCCAGGAGATATTTGTGTGCAGTCCCTGATGGACAGGCATTCCTTAAGGGAAGCAGGCACTAGAGGCCCGAGGGATGGCTAAGCAGGTGGAGGAACTCTCTGCCAAGCCCAACGACCTGAGTTCAAATCCATCCTGAGTTCAAGGTTGTCCTGGGCCACAGAGCAAGTTCAAGTCCAGCCTAGGCTATGTGAGACACTGTCTTAAAAAATAAAGTAAGGTAAAAAAGATCCTTGGGCTGGTGGCGAGGGGTGTGAAGGAGAGAGCTATGTGGTAGGAGAGAACTAGTTCACTCAAGTTGTCTTCTGACCTCCACACGAATGTCTTGGCGAGTGTATATGGCGTCCCCCGCCCCCTCGTATTTAAAAGAGAGAGAGTGAGAGAGAAAAACAGGATACAAGATGAAGTAGGACATAAGTTGCTGCTCACACACGTCTGCTCGGTTTGTGCGAGGGGCAGGGAGGGGAGGGGAAGAGAAAGGAAGCCTGAGAGGAGATGCTGCTGTGGGGGCTGAAGGAAAAGGGTACTCGTAAGCATGCATTTGTGTCTGCCCGTCATCTGCACATGCCCACACGAGCCTACAGCCACGTCTCTGGAGTCCCCATCTTTTGTGCTCTTTCTCCAGACAACCTAAAAATAATTTCCGTCTAGCTTCGGATTTGATGCACAGGATGCTTGCCTAGCATTATACACTTTTCTACCCACATTTTAATCTAAGATCAACATCCAGTTCAAGTGAGTCTGCATTATTTATGCATAGTGGGCAAATGACAGCCTAGAGCAGCCTGGAGTAGGACTGTAGAAGAATGGTCCTGCCAGGGTTGGTGGGGGGCATCTCTGTAATCCTAGTGCTTGGGAGGTTGAGGCAGGATGGTTGCTGTGAGTCTGAGGTCAGCATGGCTTACATAGCAAGTCCCCCGTGTCAAAAAAGAAGGAAAGAACGGTCCTTATGAAGATGAGACAGCGTGCATGGGTTGATGATGACGGTATGAAAGGAGGCCCTGAGGTCAGCAAAAGGTTCAGGAGGAAAAGGCACTTTTAAAAAAAAAATCGTCTATTTATTTTACATCCTGGCTGCAGCCTCCCCCACATCCTCCCCTCCCCGGCCCTCTCCCCATTGCCCCCCCCCCCCCCCCCCCCAATCTCCTCCTCTTCCGTCCCCATCCAGGAAAGGGCAGGTCTCCCATGAGTGTCAACAAAACATGGCATATCAAGCTGCAGTAAGACTAAGCACCTCTCCGTGTATTAAGGCTTAGCAAAGTGACCCAGTATGAGGAGTAGGGTTCCAAAAGCCAGTCAAAGAGCCAGAGACAGGCCCTGTGCCCACTGTTAGGAGTCCCACAAGAGGACCAAGCTACACAACTGTAACATATATACAGAGGGCCTAGGTCAGGCCTATGCAGGCTCCCTGGTTGTCTGTGAGCCCCTATGAGCCCAGGTTAGTTGATTGTGTGAGTCTTCTCATGGTGTCCTTGACGCTTCTGGATCCAACGCTCCTTTCTCCTTCTCCAAGGGATTCCTGAACTCCACCCACTGTTTGGCTGAGGGTCTCTGCATCTGCCTCCATCAGCTGCTGGATGGCGCCTCTCTGATGACAGTTGAGACAGGCACCAATCTGGTTACAGGAGATGGCCAGTTCAGGCTACTTATCCACTATTGCTAGGATTATCTAAGCTGGGCTCCTCCCCATAGACTCCTGGGAGATTCTCCTGTGCCAGGCTTCCACCGGACCCCGAAATGCCCCCCCAGGAGTCCCCCTCAGCACTCTCCTCTTCCATGCCACCCCCAACCTGATCGCTCATAGTCCCATCCCCACCGGGCCTCAGTCCACTCATGAAATCTCTTCTATTCCCCCTTTTCAGGGAGATCTGGGTATCCCCCCACCATGAACTCTCCTTGTTACCTAGTCTCTCTGAGTCTGTGGATTATAGCATAATTATCCTTTATTTTACAGCTAATATCCACTTATGTGTGAGTACATACCATGCTTGTCTTTCTGGATCTGGGTTACATCACTCAGCATAATTTTTTTTCTAGTTCCATCCATTTGCCTGCAACTTTTCTGATGTCCTTGTTTTTAACAGCTGAGTAATACTCCATTATGTAAATGTACCACATTTTCTTTATCCATTCCTTGGTTGAGGGACATCTAGGTTGTTTTCGGGTTCTGGTTATTACAAATAATGCTGCTATGAACATAGTCAAGCAAGTGTCCTTGTGGTAGAATTGAGCATCCTTTGGGTATATGCCCAAGAGTGGTATAGTTGGGTCTTGTGGTAGATTGATTCACAGTTTTCTGAGAAACTGCCACACTGACTTCCAAAGTGGCTATATAAGTCTGCACTCCCACCAGCAGTGGAGGAGTGTTCCCCTTGCTCCACATCCTCTCCAACATAAGCTGTCACTTGTGTTTTTGATCTGAGCCATTCTGACAGGTGTACGGTAGAATTTCAGAGTTGTTTTGATTTGCATTTCCCTGATGGCTAAGGATGTTGAACGTCTCCTTAAGTGTTTCTTGGCCATTTGAGATTCTTCTGTTGAGAATTCTTTGCTTAAATCGGTATCCCATTTTTAAATAAGATTATTTGATTTGTTGATATCTAGTTTCTTTAGTTATTTATATATTTTGGAGATCAGCTCTCTGTCAGATGTAGGGTTGGTGAAGATCTTTTTCCATTCTGTAAGTTGCTGTTTGTCCTATTGACAGTGTCCTTTGGAAAAGGCACCTTTTTAAAAGATTTAATTTTTACTTGGCATGCATGAGTGTTCTGACTGTACATGTACCACACGTGTGCCTGATGCTCAAGGAGGCTAGAAGATGGAATTGGGTCCGCTGAACTGGAGTTATGAATGAGTGTGAGCCACCATGTGGGTGCTGGGAGCTGAATCCAGGTCTTCTGCAAGAGCAGCTAGTGCTCCTAACTACTGAGCCATATTTCCAGCCCCTCAGCTGACATTTTAAAAGTCTGCTTATTAGATGACTGAAGGGTAAGGATATAAGTGTCAGATTAAGAGAAAGATCAGGGTGTGATCCACTGTGGATATGTGATAAAGGGAAGGAAGACATAAGTTGTGGCCTGGTGATGAGTTGGTAGATTATGGTTACATCTAAATAGATAGGGAATAGATAAAGAGGATGGGAGAAACACAATGCCCACCCCATTGTCTTCAATGGACTTCCTAGAAACTGTGAAGCATGTTTCCTTATTTATGGGGCAAAAGAGACCCTGCAGAGATCATTAAATTAAGGACATTGGGTCTGGAGAGATGGCTCCACAGTTAAGACCATTGCCACTGTTGCAGAGGACTCAAGTTCAGTTCCCAGCACCCATGTTGGGTGTCTCACAACATCTGGATCTGTAACTCCATCTCCCAGGGATCTGGCACCCTCTTCTGGCTTCTGCAGGCACCCACACACCCTTGTGTATCCACACACGTACACATAAATAGAAATGAAATACAACTGTTAAAAATTAAGGAGTTTAGTCTGGGCAGTGGTAGTACATACCTTTAATCCCAGCACTCAGGAGGCAGAGGCAGATGGATCTCTGTGAGTCTGAGGCCAGCCTGGTCTACAGAGTGAGATCCAGGAGAGCCAGGGCTACATGGAGAAACCCTGTCTCAAAAACAAAAACCAAACAAACAAGAATAGGGAGCTTGCCATGGTTGGTTACTCTGGATTGTCCAGGTGAAGTCCCTTCTAGTCCCATGCCTATCCTGACCTCTTTTGTAACCCCGCTCCTGCCTCCCTGTGTTCTCTTCAGTTCTTGATCCTGCCAAGTGCATTCCTACCTCAGGAACTTTGAACTTGCTCTTTCCTCTGTCTGCTCTTTTCATCACTCAGTCTCAGTCCAAATGTGAGCTGGCTCTCTGCTTCCAGATTTTTGTCCTGGAGCTTTGAGTACACTCTGTTCTGAAGGACTGGGTTGGGGCAACAGGATGCAAGCTCCTAGCCTGAGCTGGCTGGCATCCTCTCCAGCCCAAGTCCCGCCCAAGGTTGCGGGATGGAGCAGTGTGCATGAGTCATCAGCCACAGACACAGTCCCCTTGTTGGAGGGACCTGAGTAGTTATGTTGTGGCTAACTCCAAGAGCCAAGGGCTCGGTTGAAAGGGGAGGTTAGGAATTTCCCCAAGTTCCTCAGAATCACACAGGTCCAGGAGGAAACCGGAGAGTGGAATAGCTGAGGAGGGCTTGTGTAGATGATGCTGGAAGCTGAGGACTGCCATGCCTCCAGTCCTCATGTGGACAATGCAAGAAGCTCTCTGAGGACTGTTGTGTCCCTAACCCAAGCTTAAGCAGGCAATGAAGGTGTAGATGGCACTTCCAGTGGTCTCACAGGGCTCACTATCCATTTAACCACCTACTCTGTGCTGGGCATCACATGACTTACCGTAGGTCAGACCCTACAGTCCAAGAGCCTGCAATCTGTGCAAGGAGACCTACTGACCTACCAAGTCTACAGCTTTACTGAGGAAGGAAGGGCTCAGAGTTGGGAGGCAGAGGGGAGGGTTGTGGGGCAGGTGATGATGGGCAGCAAGAGGACCTGCTAAAGAGGCAGGGTAGCGGTGCTCTGCAGAAAGGCGAGCCAGCTGGGGTACATTACCTTCCTAAGGATGATGTAACAAAGTACCATGGAAAGGATGAGTTAGTCACAGAAATTTATTCTCCCGCTCTGGAGTCTGGAAGCCAGAAATCAGTGTTGACAAGATCTCTTCCTTCAAATGCCTGACTCAGGGGAGGATGCTTCTGCCTCTCCCAGCCTCTGGTTGCTTCAAGCATTCTTTGGCTTGTGGCCACATCTCTGTGGTTTCTGCCTTCATCACCACATGGCTGTCTTTCCTCCATGTTTGCTTGTGTGTCTCTGTGTCTTTACATGCCTTTTCCTCTTCTTCTTGTGTGTACACCCAAATCCTCATCTGCATCTCTTCCATCTTTCTCCCTCCTCCTCCTGCCTTCCTCTTCTCCCACCTCATGGCCTCTTTGCCTCCTCTTCCCCTCCCCTTCTTCTCTCTCCCTCCTCACCTACTTTTTTTTTTTTTTCAGTAGACTGGACTTCACTCTGTAACTCAAGCTAGCCTTGAACTTACTACGTATACTGTATAGCCCAGGTTGCCCTTAAACTCACAATCCTCCAGCCTCAGACTTCTGAGAGCTGGGATAACAGGTGTACTGTCCCACTAGAGCCAGCTTCGAATTTCCCTGTTTTTATAAAGGTTCCAGTCATACTAGATAGGGACCCACTTCTCTAGTGATCTAATTCAACTGCATTAAATTGGCCAAGACCCTGCTCCACATAAGATCACCTTGCAGGTACCAGTGGTTAGGACTTCAGTACATCTTCTTGCAGGCTGGGACACCGGGACACACTTGAGCAAAAGCAGTGAGCAAAGGCTTGGAAGGAGAGAGCTCAGGGCCAGATGGCTGGCTATTTTCTATTCCTCCACAACTTAAAAAACACATGTGTCCCAGGCTGGCCTCACACTCACCATCCTCCTGCCTCAGCCTTAGTCCTGGCACTCACCATCGTATCTGGCTTGGCAGAGTTCCTTTCTCAATTGGCAACCTGTCTCTTCAGGGAACACCTCTGCTGTTGACGTTGCTGTGTGGGCGCCCGCCTCTGGTGTAGTCTACTTGGTCTATGGCACAGTGCTCCGGTGGGCATCTTTCTGGTCCTTGCAGCTTCCTCTGAGCCCCAGGTCAAGCTTGGCCTCAGAAGCCTTGAATCTGGTCCCTCAGCCAGATCCCAATCATCTCTCCCTGTCCTCACCGGACTTCCGACCTGGGCTTGATGTCTTTACCACACGGAGGCTAAGCTCCTGACTGTTGGGTGGGTTTTCTTGCTCTAGACTCCACTGTATCCCTTCTAGGATCTCCTTCCTGCCACTCAGAGCCCCCACAGAGTCCCCTTGGCCCCGCCTAGGCCAGGCCTTCAGTGAATTACAACCCAGATAAAGGACCCCTGACCCAACCATCTCCCTTACCTGCCTGTCAGGGTTACCCCACGAAGGCTTATGCCCTGGGAGTAACTGGGCATTTCCCCTTTAGGAGCCCGGCAGGCTGCTCACAGCAGGTTCAAATCCTATAGGAGAATTGTCACCCACGCTTGGGATGGGCTAGTCTGCCAGGCTTTGTCCAGAGTCAGCTGGCTATGAGGTGAGGGAAGCTGGGCAGCCCTGGTTGGCAGCTGGAGAGGTCTCAGGCCTCCTTGTGTATGCCTGAAGCTCTGGGGCTTCCCCTCCCTCCAGCCCTCTTTCCTCATCTGCACCGTCCTGGCTAGGGCACAGCCCTCATGCACTCCCGGCCTCTGGCTGTTAGTGGCCTTTGGACTGGGGAAGTAGCGCTTCTGGGGCCCCATGCCAGGCTGGCACTCGCAGCAATCAGGGAGAGGCTCAGAACTGTCACTCTGTAGCACCCGCAGGGCAGTCTCACAGGGTCCTCCATCAGCCAGTCCTGTTCTGCCTTCTCCTGATGAGAGGTGGAGTTCAGAGCTGGACCTGGAAGAGGTCTGGGTAGAGTACAGGACAGACCTGGCTGCAGGCACCATGTGGCCACTTGCCCTCAGCCCATGTGTGTGGTGCTATGGAGTTTGGCCTCCGGGTAGAGGCCCTGGCTACTCCTGTATCCCTGGAGCGGAACACAGTGAGGTGTGCTCACCACCAGACCCCCCAGAGGCCCAAAGACTCATTTAGGAGGGTGAGCCAACCACATCTAGTACAAAACTATTTCAGGTTTCTGAACCGCTAGTCTAGTCTGGGGCTGGCCAAAAATAGCCAGTTAATGGAAGCCGGTGTCTGCAGGAATGGTTAGAGTCCTGAGGCTCCTATTGTCCAGTACAGTCCCAAGTGGGGTGTCGGAGGTTAACCTCAGTTCCTGCTCCCCACTTTTTCCCCTTCTCCACTCTAAGGCATGGCTTGTTCTGACCCCTAGGTGTCCCGAGGCTATTGATACTTCTGGAACTCTGGCCCTCACAGTTTCTAGACAGCAATCACACAGCTACCACAAGCAAAATGCTTCTTAGCTGAGTGGCTTCATGGGAGACTTCATGGTGCCTAGGAGAGAAGGAGTTCCCAGGGCTTTGAACCTACGGTGCAGGGGAGAAGCCATCTCTGCAGCTGGCGTGAGCCTGTGGGGGAGGTCAGATTGAGACAGTTGGGTTGACTTCTTCAGAACCATTCACCTTGCCCTTCTCCCAGGAAACACTCTGGTTTAGGGCCTTTTACTCTATCCCACGATTCCCAGAGAGACACCTTTTGACCTGTTTCATGCATCCTTGTCCAGGCCTTCTGACAGGTGTAGATTCTGAGGCCTTGAGTTCAGCTGGGTTTGCATGTCCCCAACGGGGCATGGAGTGGACGTACTAGCCCTTCATGGCCTTGGTCCTCTACTAAAGGTGGTAAAACCCTGCTGTGCCCTTCGCTGTCTCCCCCTCTAAGCCTGGAGTTTGTGGTCCACCTTGAGTATGGCATCCATGCTAAGACGGGTGAGACATACAAGGACACCCAAGGCACCACCCTTGGAAGAGCAGGGACAGCTTACTTGGCATTGTTCAAATAGCCTTGCGTGCAGTAAGATCTTGCTGTGTGCCAAGTGCTCATCATGGCCTCATCAGAGACCATGGGGACAATCTACTCAACAGGCTGCTTATCTAGGGGTACATTACCTCAGCCCAGCCAATGCAGCCTCTTCTTAACTCATTATATAACTGAGTGCTGGGGTTACAGGGGTGCATCACCATGGTTTATGGACTGAGGATTGAACTCAACCAAACAGTCTACCAACTGATCTATATCCCCAGTCTCCCAGACATTGAACCGTTTTTATTCACTTATTTTTATCCGTTGTGTGTGTGTAATGTGTGTGCATGTTGATGTGTGTTGAGTGCAGGTATGCATGTGCCATGTTGTGGTGTGTGTGTGTGTGTGTGTGTGTGTGTGTGTGTGTGTGTGTATGTATGTGTGTGTGTGTGCTTGTCAGAGGACAATTGTGGGTGACAGTCCTCCTGGGCTATCTGGTCTACCCACTTCCAGGGATTCTCCTGTCTCTGTGTGTCTGACTTTGTTGTTACAATTCCTTCCCTTGGGAAGATGTCAACAAGGCCTACCCCTCCCCTTAAGGTTCCAATGACAGAGTTCACTCTGTGGAACCAATGAGTTTGGGGGCTTCCTTATTGAGAGCAGAGGTGAGAGGTTACTTACAGGGGTGCGGATACTCCTCCTGCAGCAGGCATCACCTGAAAAGCTTTTGTCCAGCAAGGGATGAGTCCCCCTCCCCTGTGATTTCAAGAACTATATACTCTAGCCCTCTCCCTGACCACTTGTGGTTAGGGCAGATTTGCATACAACAGGTGGCTGGGAGCGGCTGGATACTCAAGTGAGCATCTCCTGACCCTCCCCACCCCTCCATGAGCAAATGTCAACAGTCAACAAGCCCCACTGGAGTGATCTTTTGCAAGGTGGCACAGGTGAACTCCCCAAGATGGCAGTTGTTAGGCTCAGAGGATTGTTACATGTGACAGCTTCCCACCTCACTGTAGGAATGCTGCAATTACACATTTGGGCTTACCACCTCCGGCTTTATTCGGGTTCTGGGGACCTGAACTCGGGTCCTTGCACTTATGTAGTAAATGCTCTCTCTACCCACTAAGCTACAGCCTCAAATCCCTAAACCACTTTTTGAATTGATTGATTGATTTATAATCAACATATGTGTATGTGTCTGTGGGCATCACCTTCATGTAGGATCCCCTAAGGCCAGAAGAGGGCATCAGATTCCCTGGAACTGGAGTTAGAGATGGTTGTAGGCGCTGGGAACTGAACCTGGGTCCTCTACTGGATCAGCAAGTGCTCTTACACACTGAGCCAACTCTCTAGCACACCTGTGAGCTCCCTTTCTCAACTTCTTAATGTTCTCCAATGTTCTAGTGTAGTGGGTAGCCATTCCAGCTTTGATCTGGAAGTTCCAACCCCTATTGAGACTTCGGCAACTGTCACGCCTACAAGGCGGGGCCAAGGAAGGCCCCTGGAGACCCGAGATCTGAATGGGCGATTGCTCTCTCTGTTCCTGGACCCAAGACGGTGGAGGTGGACCGAGCAGAGCTCCAGAGAACACCGCTGGACTGCGATACACCTTCCCCAGACCCCACGACCTACCTATCCCTTCATTTGTAAGTTACCGTTACCCACTAAATAAATCTTCCTTTTAACTACGTGGAGTGGCCTTAATAATTTCACCAATATTCTAGAGCAGTATCAGGAAGAGAACACTCCTCCATGTTCCTATGCTTGAATTCCCTCAAAAGCTTACGGCATCACTTAATCCTGCCCTAAAATGTCATTCTAACACCGAGTTAATGCTGCCCCACCTGGGTAGCTGCATCAATGACCCTGTGCAGGTCTCTAACTCTCCCGGCCTCCTTTGCATTACTTGTACAATGTAAACAATGATCACTCTTATCTTAAAAGTCGTGAGGATCAAAGGAGATAACCCAGGGCTGGGAATAATGCAGGTGCCCCACCCCCTGCACACACAGTGCAAGGCATGGAGTTCAGGGCCTTACCCATGCTATGCACACCCTCTGTCCTCAGCCCACAGAGAAAGCTTAATGAACAACAGGTTGGGGCTAGTGAGATGGCTCAGTCAGAAAAGGTGCTTGCAGCCAAGCCTGAAGACCTGAGTTTGATTCCTGGGATCCACGTGGTGAAGGAGAAAACTGACTCCTGCAAGTTGTCCTCCGATCTCCACATGTGTGCATAAAATAAATAAATAAGCTAATAAGACAATAAAAAACAATAGGTGCTATGATTATTGTTGTTACTGGGAAGAAGTCCCTTAAGCTAACCCGCCCCGGCCGCTCCCTCCATGTCCCTCCCCCCCCTCCCCCGACAAAAATCTTTCCTGAGCCTCCTCAGTCTGCACTGTGGTGCCTGGACAGCTTCTGTCCCCAAGCAAGCTGGTGACAAGGATGTATACTGAAGCATCCTTTGTCGCTGCTAAACCTAGGGGTCTCCTGGAACCCGGTGCCCTCTCACTTTGGTCTAGACAAAATGTCAAGAATCAGAATCCTGTGCTAGAAAGGAAAGCTAAGGAGCAGAGAGGACGAGGGAGTCACTAAAGGCCACACAGCTGGGGACGGAGCCCGCTTCAACCCGCTCTTCTCACGTGCCTGACACAGTGGCTCTCCTTTCGTTAGACTCTCTTGCTCTGGAGCTTTCCTCTCCGGAGAAAGCAGAAAACAAAGTTTGGAGCCAGCCACTGGGCCCAAAGCCTGGACTCTGGGGCCGACCCACACGCCACAGAAACCTTACCGGAGCTGATGATTCAACTTCCTGCCTATTGAGAGAGCCCTGACCACAGAGGTTTCCTTGCTGGGAAGAGCGAGGCAGCTCCTGCAGAAGGCCAGGATGGGACAAGGCCCCGACATACACCTCAAGGACCACAGCCCTGGCAGTGCGGGGCAGACCCCCGAGGGCCATACTAGAGTCTTGGCTGTCTTGTCTCCCCAAGCCTGGTCCCTCTGGGTTAACAGTTGCCAAATAGGGTGACCAGCTGTTCTGCTTTGCCCGGGACTGCCCTGGCTTTAACACCTAAAATCCCAGATCCGAGGAAATCATCAGTCCGAGGCCACAACCGCAGCTGCTGGCCACTGTATTACCACCCATGACTTATGGCTGTGGTGACTGGCACTCTGAGCCTCCGGGCAGAACACTGTAGACTAGAGAGCTGATACACTGTGTCCCAAAGGCCACATTGGACCCACTGCCGGGGTATGTATGTGTGTACATATTTTTATAGCCTATAAGCTAAGAACAGTTTTTACTTTTTTTGTTTTGTTTTGTTTTTAAGACCAGATCTCACACATCACAAGCTGATTTGGAACTCATTATATAGCCCAGATGACCTTGGTCTTCCTACCCATGCTGGTCAGTTTTTGTCAACTTGACACAAACCACAGTCACCTTGGGAAGAAGGAACCTCAGCTGAAGAATTTGCCTCCATCAGTTTGGCCTGTGGGCATGTCGCTGGACAGGCCCAGCCTACTGTGGGGTGTGCGGGCCCTGAGCAGGTGGTCCTGGAGTGTAGAAGAAAGCATGCTGAGTAAGCCATGGAGAGCAAGCCAGTAAGTAGTGTTTCTCCACGGGGTCTGCTTTAGTTTCTGCCTTGGCTTCGTGCCTTGGCTTCCCTGTTTGATGGACTGAAATATACCCTTAAGATGAATAGACCCTTTCCTCCTCCAGCTGCTTTTGGTCAGTGTTTTTATCACAACAATAGGGAAATAAGCTGGGACACTACCTCTGCTTCCCAAGTGCTGGGGTTGCAGCTGTGTATGCCGGGTTTGTACGGTGCTGGGAGTCAACCCAGCACTGGGAGTGTGCTGGGCAAGAACTCTACCGTCGGGGCTACCCGCTCCAGAGTTTACATTTTTTAAAATAGCTGAAAACAAACTTGAGAATAATACCTAGCATGTAAAAGTTACCTGAACGGCTGGACAGATCGCTCAGCGTTTGAGAGTTCTTACTGCTAGAGCCGGAGAGAGGGCTCAGTAGTTAAGAGCACTGGCTGCTCTTCCAGAGGTACCTGGTTTGGTTCCCAGCACCCACATGGTGGCTCTCAACCACCTGTAACTCCAGTCCCAGCGGATCTGATGGTCTATTCTGCTGTCCAGTGGTAACAGGCACACATGAGGTACACAGACCATGTTTTGCATGTAGGCAAAACAGCCATATACAAATAAATAAATAAATAAATAAATAAATAAATAAAAATAAGGCCGGGCAGTGGCAGCATACATCTTTAATCCTGCCTTCCTTGGGAGGCAGAGGCAGTCAGATCTCTGTGAGTTTGAGGCCAGCCTGGTCTACACAGCTAGTTCCAGGACTGTCAGGGCTACACAGAGAAACCCTGTCTCAAAAACCAAACAAACAAAACAACAAAAATAAAAATAAAAATAAGAATGCTTCCTGTTGCTGGGTGTGGTGGCACTCACCTATAATTCCAGCACTGGGGAGGCAGAAGCAGACAGATCTTTGTGGTGAGTCTCAGGCTAACCCAGTCTACCAAGCAAGTTTCAGGTCAGCTAGGGCTACATAGTAAGAATCTGTCTCAAAACAAAATCTTAAAAAGAGTGCTGACTGCTCTTGTAGAAGACCCAGGTTTGGTTCCCAGCACACACATGGCAGTTCACAACCATCTGTAACTACAGTTCCATGTGATTCAATGCCATGTTTTGGCCTCCTCAGGCACCAGACATGTGTGTGGTACACAGACATATATGCAGGCAGAACACTCATACACATAAAAATAAGTATTTTTTTAGTTACATGAAATTCAAATTTCAGATTTCAGTGCACGTGAATAAAGGACCTAGCCATGCTAGTCATTTGCATATGGTCTCTGCTGCTTCCCTCCACATGAGTTGAGCTGAGTCCCTGCAAGCCAACCTTAGGGACCCATGACCCAGTGAGACTCCGCAGCTGACCCTTCCTGTGAACCAGGCCTACCTGAATCTAGAACAGGGCAGAAGGGTGTGCATGAGAGAGATATCAGTAAAGAAACACCAAGGTCAGGCAGGAGAGCCGTTAGGGTAGAGCATGCTGGCACCAAGCAAAGCCAAGGTCAGCAGATGAGCTACAAGGCAAGGACGAGACAACAGTTCCCTCTGTGGCTTAGTTTGCCTGTCTGTACAATGGGGTGAAGGGAGACCAGTAGGAAGCCATCCTTCTCTCTGGTCTCATGGTCTAGACTTCTAGGCAAATATGCCTCTCCTCTCAATAAGCCATCCACCTACAAAGACTGCTGTGTGCCCAATCAGGACCCAAGCTGAGCTCTCTTCAACCCATTGGGTGCATGCCTATATGGCTTGAAAGCAGAAACTTCATCCTATTCAGACTTCCCACAGGCGTCCCGAAGAGCCCATGGCACGTTTGACACTCTTAGTGCCTCTTGCCATTGGAGGGTCCCAAGGGTACCTCTTTCTGTTGCATCCAGTCATGGGGATGGGAGCTATTCACCCTGAAAGCAGGTGCAGATGGGCCATCGTCCAGCACCTCCTCCCCATCGCTGGAAACCTGTCAGGTGCCCAGACCGCCTGCCCTGAGTGCCTGCAAGCTGAGCTGAGCTAGCAGGAAGTAGACAAGGCTGAGAGTTCAAACAGCCAAGAGAGCAGCTGGGCTCGGGGCCAAGACAACCCCTCCACCCATCCTGCCTTCACTCTACCACAGGTGCGCTCTCTCTTTATTCTACACACACACACACACACACACACACACACACACACACACACCCCCATCTCTCTCTCCCTCCTTTTTCTCCTTCTTTTTTCTTTAGATAGTCTTACTATGTAGCCCAAGCTGCCCTGGAACTCACTAATACTCTGGTATAACTTTGAACACATGCTCCTTCGGTCTCCGAAATGCTATCTCGAAAGTCAACCTCTGCTGAGCCAACCTCTGCTGAGCCTCCACAGTGACCCACATAGTTTGCTCAGACAAGGCCAGGGCAAGCCCTCTTCTGGCTGCCTGGGGAGACTCTGATACCTTCAGTATCTTCCTAGGGATGTCACCCCAGTAGGTCACCACTCTCTTTTCCTGTGTCCCCAGAACTCTGCTTGCTGACCTCAGATTTGAATGCTTTGGAGAACCAGGGATCAGCAGAGGCTGAAACAGGATGAGATGCACCCCACTGTTTCTGGGCTGTCCCTGGCATTCCTGCATGGAGTGACTTGGGCCACACGGACCGTGTGTGTGTGTGTGTGTGTGTGTGTGTGTGTGTGTGTGTGTGTGTG
>CABHPP010124326.1:23774-36998 GCA_902168425.1 Peromyscus attwateri
GTGTGTGTGTGTGTGTGTGTGTGTGTGTGTGTGTGTGTGTGTGTGTGTGTGTTGTTTATTTTGTGTATATGGGTATTTTGCCTGCATGCATGTCTGTGTACTACCTGTATGCCTGTGTGCCAGATGAGGGCAGAAGAAAACATTGAATCCTCTGGGGTTAGAGTTACAGGTGGTTGTGAGCTGCCATGTAGGTGCTGGAAATCAAACAGTGCTCCTAACATATAAATAAATATAATGTGTATATGTTTTAAGACAGGGTCTCATGTGGGCACTACGTGTGTGTATTCTCACCCCAGCTTAAATAAACTTAAAAAAGACAAGCAGTGGTGGCACATGCCTTTAATCTCAGCACTTGGGAGGCAGAAGCAGTCGAATCTCTCTGAGTTCAAGGCCAGTCTGGTCTACAGAACTAGTTCTAGGACAGCCAAGGCTACACAAAGAAACCCTGTCTCGAAAACCAAAATAAATAAACAAACAAAATAAAAAACATTATTTACTCAACTGGCCATAGTGGCATACGCCATTAGTCTCAACACTGGGGAGGCAGAGACAGGCAGATCTTTGTGAGTTTGGGGCCAGCCTGGTCTACATAGTGTGTTCCAGGACAGTCAGAGCTACACAGTGAAACCCTGTCTCATAAAAACAAACAAAAAGAATTATTTTTTATGTGTATGAATATTTTGTTCCCGTGCACCATGCATGTGCCTGGTGCCCTCAGAGGTCAGAAGAGGGTGTTGGAGTCCCTGGAACTGGAGTAATGGATGGTTGTGAGCACTCTGTAGGTGTTGGGAATTGAACTCAGGTTCTCTGCAAGCACAAATGCTCTTAACCTCTGAGCCGTCTCTCCAGGCCTCTTGAATACACTTTTTATTGAAGTACAAATACATACAGAAGTGCACAAATGCTCCAGAACTGCCATCTCCTCTGTGCTCTGTCCCTGTCACATCCCAAGGGCAACCACTGTTTCGGCCTCTCCCACCACAGATGGGTTCATCTATTTTTGAACTTTGTCAATGGAATCTTATAGTGTGGGCTATTTTTATGTCTGGCTTCTACTCACTTGTGCTGTGGAGGATAAAATACTTTGCCCAGTCTCTTGCTGTATTGTGTTTTATGGCTGTATCATTGTTTGTTTATTTACTCCACGCCTGACGGGAGTCTGAGTTGCTCCTACCTTAGGCTATTACACGTTGCATGTGTTCTTTGGGTTACAGCTGTGCACCTCTTTGCCAGACACAGGTAGTTAGGAATGAGCTGTTGGGGAAGAGGGGCTCCCCGTGTTTAATGTTGGAAGGTGACTGCTGAACATTTTTGACTGGTTTTCCATGGGGGGGGGCTCATTGCTTTTATGACAGGCTGGCACTTCAGGTGATATCATCAGACCTGTTTATATTATCAGAGAGGCAACTTCTCAACTATTTCTCCTTTCCTCCTTCCTTTAAAGACAAGGTTTGTTGGTCCTGAATTTGCTGTATAGCTGACGATGACCTTGAACTCCTGATTCTCCTGCCTCCATCTTCTTATTGCCACTATACCCAGTTTATTCGGTGCTGGGTATCAATCCCAGGACCGTGTGCACACCAGGCAACCACACCCACAGACCCTTATTTGTTTGTTTGTTTGTTTGTTTGTTTATTATTTATTGGAACAGGGTCTCACTGTGCAGCTCTGGCTGTCCTGGAACTCACTATGTAGACCAGGCTGGCCTGGAACTCACAGAGATCCGCTTGCCTCTGCCTCCTAAGGGCTGGGATTAAAGGTGTGCACCACCATGACCAGCCCTCCACAGACCCTTTTCAAACTTTCATTTCTGGCAAATACCTGCCAAGGTGACATGTGTCTTTTCTCCTGAAGATGTGAACTGCTCTCTTTTCGCCCTAGATAGGGCACCACAAACAAACCCAACAAGCCAGTCCACCCAAGCCCAACTTGGTGAATCAGTGGCGGAGGGGTTATAGGAGCATGGGCCATTCAAAAACAGCCACAAAAACGTCCCATCCCAGCGTGAGCAATGACTTCAAAGCTGCGTCTGTCTTCAGTGAACTTTCTACTCCTTATATACCCTAGCACCTCCCCAAGACCAGGAGCAGCCAAGGAGCAGAAGGGTGGGAAGAATCCCCCTCTCCTACTGGGGACCAGAAATAGCAGTTACCTGTATTTTTTCTGTTGCCATGACGGCAGGGTCAAAGGTATGTGTGCTCTGTGATGGTAAGGGGTAGTCATGGTGTGCCGAAGGGAAAATCTGTGTGTGCCAGTCCCCAAACAGGACTCCAAGATGATGTTCTATGGGATGAGTGTGGACTAATAAACTCTAGAGATCAGGCCAACTGGGTGCCAGGAACCTGCAGAAAACACATGCTGGGAGGCCCTCATCCCTGGAGGCCACTGAGCCCACTCAGGCGACACGGAGGCCCAACCCAGGTCAGAACATTGAGGTTAGACTTCCCGGGAAGCATAGTTTTCTGACTGTGGATAAGAACATGTAGGGTCAGGCACCCCAATGTTGTCATGTAATGCTGTCAGGAAAAGAGGGCTTTTATGTTCAGGTTTCCTACCTATTCCAAGGCTGTTGCCCTGAGGGACTGATATATAACAGCTAAGGGCTAGGGGTGGGGTTGGTAGGCAGTTCCTAGAGCCAGGAAGGGAAGGTCTTCATCTGGTCCCTTTCTGAGCTGGCTTTAGTCACCAGTTTTTAGGATCAAAGCCTAGGGCTCTGGCAGTCCCAACAAGCTGGGCTTGGTCCCTTGTTCCCTGTATGCCACTTAAAGAGATAAGTAGTGATGGAGGGCAGAGAAAAGGGATTTGTTCGATGTGGTTACAGTGGGAAGAGTAGATTAGGGGGTCCAGGGACTCCAAGTCCATCCTTTTGGGCTTAAATAGAGAGCAAGAGGTATTTATAACGAAGCAGTCCTGGTCAAGTGTGGCCCTGCCCATCATTGCCCATCACCATCTCAGCTCAAGTGTGCCTTGCAAGGTGGTCCACTAAGTGTGGGGGTTAATTTTCCAGCTGCAGAGAGAGCAGCCTTATGCTTCATGGCTCATTGTCTTCATCTAGGGGTGGGGTGGGGGCTCTGAGTGTCCTCGGAGTTGTGTGCTTATCTTTCTGGAATTCAGGATGACTCAAAGGAAGCTTCAGGATTACTTCTCACATGGCTTTAACCAAGACAGAATGCAGCAAAGATGCTGGACTTTCATTTTTGCTTTGGGGGCTTAAGCCAGGGGTTGACCTGTAAGCAGGTACATCTTCTGTGTGCCTATTTCTCTTCCAATTCAGGGAACCCCAATTTCTTTGCCATTGTCAAGACTACAAGCAGGTTTTCACATCACTGGGGCCTGTCCTCCTGTCTGTCTGCCTATAGGAGAGTGGACCTCAGGAATCTTTTTGTTCGGTTTGTTTTTGAGACAGAGTCTTACTATGTAGCTCTGGCTGTCCTGGGACTCACTCTGTAGACCAGGTTGACCCCAAACTCACAGAGATCAGCCTGCCTCTGCCTCCCGAGTGCTGGGACTAAAGGAGAGCACCACTATGCCCGGCAAGGGTCTCAGGAATCTTGCTTGGAATAGGATTCTCTCAGGGTCTGAGCAGAGTCGTCCCTTGGTGTGAGAGGCTGGATTTGAAGCCTGGCACCATGGTTAGCTCACTGTTCTAGGGACCGTGACAAAGGTCAGACCGTTGCCTCGGCCTCTTGGGGTTCTGGCTCATTGGTGAGAGGGGCTGGTTTCTCTAGAAATTAACTGAGTTTCTTTTCAGTTAATCAATGTATTAATTTTATGTGTATGAGTGTTTTGTCTGTATGTATGCCAATTATGCATGCCAATGCACCACGTGTATGCTTGGTGCCTGTGGAGGCCAGAAAAGGACAACAAGTCCCCTGGGACTGGAGTTACAGACAGCTGTGAGCCTCCATGTGAGTGCTTGGAACTGAACCCCTGGTCCTCAGGAAGAAGAGCCATTGCTCTTGATCAATGAGTCCTCTCTCCAGCCCCAAGGAGACTGTCTTTTTACCTTTTTCTTTGTTTACTTTTGTTTGTTTGCTGGTCTCTTTGCAGACTGATGCACTGAACCTCTGGCTTCTACCTCCTGGACTCAAGTAAGCTTTCTATCCTAGCCTATGGAGCTGCTGGGATTATTACTGCCTGCTGCCTGTATCCACTGCATGCAGCCTGACCTAGGGGAGATGTGGGCCAAGAATAGCCAGGGCCCTCAGTTTGAGTATTACCATGATGCCAGGAGTGGGTGTGGTGTGGTGTGGTGTGTGTGTGTGTGTGTGTGTATGTGTGTGTGTGTGTGTGTGTGTGTGTGTGTGTGTGTGTATTCAAGCTTCCGGGAACTGAATCCAGGGACCTACACATGCTAAGCAATTCCTCCACCACTGAGTTACACTCTCAGCCCCATCCCCTTTAAAAGTTATTCATTACATTTATTCATTTTGAGTGTAGGGGGTGCATGTGTGGTGTGTATAGAGGTCAGAGGACAACTTGTGGGAACTGGTTCCCTCTTTCCACAATGTGGGTCTTGGAGATCGAACTTAGCCAACTCAAGTCATCAGTCTTGGCAGGAGACACCTTTACCCCTGAGAGATCTCTTTTCAGCCTAGCCCTTGGCTCTTTTTCCCTCCTCTCCTCTTCCTCCTCCTCCTCCTCCTCCTCTTTCTTTGTCTTCTCCTCTCTCCCCTCTCAGACAGAATCTCAGGATCTCACTCTATAGTTTAGGTTGTCCCCAATCATCCTGCCTCAGCCACTGAAGAGCTAAGAGTATAGGTGTGATCCGATTCCAGATGCCAGGAAGGATTTTCTAATAGACATTAAAATAGACCTAGGTTAGTTTTCTCAACTCTATAGGGATAGCATGGCTGAAAATCCTATTACACACACACACACACACACACACACACACACACACACACGGGCAGTGTAAAGGCACTTGCCACCGAACCTGACAACCTGAGTTTGATCCTGAATCCCCCTTGCTGTCTCCTGACATCTGTACACACATGTGTACACATATAACAAATAAGTAGGTGTAATTTTTCATTAGTTTATTTGTTTTGTGGGTGTGGTGCATATGAGTTCATGTGTCCACGTTTACATATGTGCACATGGAGGCCAGTGGTTGACATCAATTATCTTCCTCACTTTCCACCTCGTTTTATTTAATTAATTTTCATTTTCCACTAGTGTGTGTAGGAGAGTGTGCTGTGGAGTGCATGTGGAGGTCGGGGGACAGCTCTGTGGAGCTGGTCCTCTCCGTCACCTTCACAAGGGTTCTGGGGATCCAACCCCAGCCATCAAGCTTGACAGCAGGTCCACTCAGCCACCACACCAGCCCTCCACCTTAGTTTTTGAGACAGTAGTTTTTTCACTGAACCTGGAGCTCATTGATTCAGCTAGACTGGCTGACTGGTGAGCTCCAGGGTTTACCTGTCCCCACCTCAGTGCTGGAGGCACTGCCTTACCCAGCTTTCACATGGATGCTAGGGATCTGAAATCAGGGCCTCCTGCTGGCGAGCCCTTTACCAACTGAGCCATCTCCCCAGCCCTGAGTGGTTATTTGTTATTGTTGGGTTTGTTTGTTTGTTTGTTTTAGGCAGAGTTTGGCCAGATCAAGCCAGCCTTAGCTTTGCAGTGACCCTCCACTGGGTCAAGCTCAGGTGGTCGCTGGTCTGGTGTGGCTGGCGCTTTGACTTGCTGAACCATCTCCCCTCCCCCAGATGCTGTGGTGGCATCACACCTGTCAGCAACTCCAGGATGACACTCTCACACCTTCAAGCCGGGTGAATGAAGAGCATGCTTTCCTGGCTCTCTAAGTATCTCAGTCAGACCACATGGCTTGGTCCAGACCAGCCACTATGCAGCTCTGCATGGTCCATAAGGCATCCTGGAGCCCTGATTGAACATAATGCACTCTGCACCATCCAGAAGGCTATGCACCAGGCAGATTTGGACGATCTGTAGTTTTGGACAGCTCTGTATGTGGGTAAGGCGCTCTGCATCTCGGCGCTGTACACAGGGCATTCTGCCACTCAGCACGGCAGGTAAGATGCTCTAAAGCTCTCCTGGGAGGCATGGCTCATGTGTGACTCTCATGCCAGGGAGTTAACCCCATCTGAAGCACTCAGGCTGGAAGTGATGAGAGTAATAGTTGCCCAGGTAAAGAATTGGGATGCTGGGGACCGACTGGAGAGACAGCTCAGCACTAAGAACATGAACTGCTCTTGCAGAGGACCTGAGTTCCATTCCCAGCACCTGAATCTAGTGGCTCACAACCACCTGTAACTCCAGATCTAGGGGGATCTGATGCTTTTGGCCTCCATGGGCACCCGCCCTTGTGTGTGTGTGTGTGTGTGTGTGTGCGCTCTCTCTCTCTCTCTCTCTCTCTCTCTCTCTCTCTCTCTCTCTCTCACACACACACACACACACACACACACACACACACAATTAAGAAGTAATACAAATAAATCTTTTTAAAAAAATTGATTTACTATTACCAGAAGAAAACTATGTTTTCAACAGAGTACAGGTGCATGTGAACTGATTCCTCTTATTTGGATCTGTTTTAAGACATTCATGCTGGGCGGTGGTGGCGCATGCCTTTAATCCCAGCACTCGGGAGGCAGAGCCAGGTGGATCTCTGTTAGTTCGAGGCCAGCCTAGTCGGCAGAGTGAGATCCAAGACAACAGGCATCAAAGCTACACAGAGAAACCCTTTCTCGAAAAAAAAAAAAAAAAAAAAAAAGACATCCATGTGCTGATACACAGCTTGGGGGCAATGAGCCTGAGATGTTGCCCAACTCCAAGGAAGTATGGGGTTTCCTTGGCAGCCCCTGCTCTCAGCTGACCCCTCTAGGACCTGCTGTCTTGTTATTTCTGTGCAATCTGGGCACTCTTCTTCCCTTAGAGTCATCTGTCTAAGGTTATTGACCTCTGAACGTACTGCCTGGGAGGGCAGGGACCACAACGTCTTCCCCTCCAGAGCTGCAGAAACACTTGCTGAACAGAAGTGAATCGGTGTTGGCGGGTGTGTCGAGCTCACTACCTTTCAGACCACTTTCCTATTGATGTTTGGTTTGATTCTTAAGTTTTCCTTTTGGCTGTTCAGAATTGAAGCCTTCTTCCTGTGATGGGAAGTTCCCCCGGGCCCAAGACATAGGCTCTGCCGGTCAAACCCATGGGCTGGCAGTCCGGAAAAGCCAGGACTACAGAAAGGTCTCCATGGAAGGCGTCTTGGGTGGCCGTGACCCACCCAGGACAGTGGAGACGTTTGCAGCCCAGGGTGAGGGCAGAGCCTACAGTGTCTGGTGGATGGTGGCAGCAGAGACAACAGTGATATCAAATGTCTGACAGAGTCTGATCTGCAGTGCCATCTGGGCCAATGTCAGCTTTGCCCAGAGAATCTCCGAGTGACTTGAATGTTTTACTATATTCATGCTTGACCCAATGTCAGTCTACTTAATTAATAGTCATTTTTCAGGACTCGGAGGTCAGTGGCACAGAGCACTTGCCTAGCATTCTCAAGGCCCTGGGTCAGGTTCCATGAACCTAGGAGCACTGACTATTACAATCCCCAAGAAGATGGCTGAGTAGTCCCCCTTTTGTTGGCTGCCTCTGAGCCTACGCAATACGACATTTTCTGAGTTGAGACGAGAGAGCAAGGCGGGGAAAACCTCCAACTGGGAGTCTCAATGAGGAAAAGAATGTTCTAGAAAGCAGAGCCACTTCAGGCTGGAAGCCTCTGTCACTGGAGGTGTTCAAGCAGATCTGGGAGCAGAAGAGGCCTTCAGGGTGGCTCCAATTCTCCCTTGTGGACTACACATGGCATCATCTGTTCAACCCCAGGCACTCTGGGTGACATCAACAAGCAGTTTAGGATGGAAACCAAATGCAGGGTGTGGTGATGCACACCTGTAATCCCAGCACTGGGGAGGTTTAGTAGGCGGATCAGAGGTCCAAGTCAACCTCAGCAATATGGTAAGTCTGAGGCCAGCCTGGGCTACAGGAGCTTTGTATCTAAAACAAACAAACAAACAAACAAACAAACAAACGAACAAACAAACAAACAGGGCCAGCTCAGTGGGCAAAGGCATCTGATTTGAAGCATGATGACCAGCGTTCAACCCATGGCACCCACATGGTGGAGAGAGAACCTACTTCTTCAAGTTGTCCTTTGATCTCTACACATGTGCTGTGGCCCACACATGTGCATACTTGTGCACACAAGAAGTAAATAAATAAGCGTAACAAAACTTAAATAAACATATATACAAATACAACAACTACAGAAACCCAGGAGGTAAAAAACGCAGCTCTGGTGCCGCAGCTTGGAATCCTTTTCATTTCTCTTACAGCCAGCCCGGGCCTGGCCCTGCCCTGTGACACAGCTGTGGCTCATCCTATGTCCCAGGCGAAGACTCGGCGTTTACCGGCCTCCGTCACTTTAATGAAACAGCCCCTACACCACACAAACACAGGCACAGACATTTGCAACTAATTATGGCATTGCTGATCAGTCAGATTTCATTGCAAATTGCATGTTGAAATTGATAGTGTAGAGTCATGAATAAACTGGTTGTCTGGATAAGTGACACGGGCCCACAGGACTAGATAAATAATTCAATTTAGCCTCAGCCAGACACTCTGAAGAGGAGGAAACAGCAGATTAGCATGACCCGGAGAATGCTTCTTCACCCGGGGAGCGGCTGCCAATGTGCCTGGCTTCCAAGGGCAGCGGAGCCTGCTGCAGGATCCTCCCTCCCACTCTGGGAGACTGCAGTGTGGAGTGTTCCAGACTTTAATTCTTGGTTTGTAAATTGTAGCTTGAGTAGTGTTGGGAGGGGAAGTCAGCCCGGTGTTGCCATTTGCTGCTGAGAAGCCCCCTCAGGAGTGATCCTGAGGACAGACACCTCCCATTCCCGATTCCTGGGTCAGGGGGTCCTAATCCACCTTGAAAGCCAGGCTATGGATCTGGGATGTGGTTCACTTAGAATATTTGTCTAGTGTGCACACAGGTGTGGGTTCGAACCCCAACACTTCATAAAATGGGGGTGTACATACCTGTAGTCTCAGTACTTGGGAGGTAGAGGCAGGAAGATCAGGAGTTCAAGGTTGTCCTTGGCTATATATGAAATCCGGGGTTAGCTTGGGATACGTGAGTCCCTTGTCTTAAAAAAAAAATGCTGGGCATGGTGGCATAAGCCTTCAATTCTAGCACTCCAGTGATAGAGGCAGGTGAATTTCTGTGAGTTCCAGGCTAGCCTGGTCTATGTAGAGAGTTTCAAGCCAGCCAGAGCTACATAGTGAGGCCCTGTCTCAAAAATGAATACATTAAATAAATAAATGTATTTAAAAAATTAAAAAATAAAACAAGCCAATCAGACAAACAAATGAAAGCCATGTAGGTCAGGAGCCAGGATGCCTTTTATAGAGGTCACCACCAGGACTTTCATGAGCCCTAAAAACAATCAGACCCAGAGGAGAGTTCATATCAGCATGCCATGGAAGCCACACAGTGGAATGGCAATGTCTTCAGGACTTGAGCCTTCAGCCTTGTCCTCCTGGAATGTGTCATTACACCCCCACATCTGGGGAGGCAAGAGGACATACTAGTGTCAAGTAGCAGAGACTGTACCTGCGAGACCTGTGGGATGAGAGGCACAGCCACTGTGGCCCCCTAGTCCTGGAGTGCCACGCACGTGCATGCGTGTTGAGTCTGCCGGGGCTGTTGGGAGAAGACCCACTGGGAGCCATGTTGGGGGAGCCACTTCTGCGCTCCACGTGCATGCGCTCCGGATGCGGGACGGAGAGCTTGAGAGTCAAAACCGGAATGTCTGCAGGAAAGTGGGCCAGCTATGGACTGGGAGAATTGGCAGGCTGAGCCTGATTGTTAGGGGTGGCTGTGAGTCAGCCTTAGGAGACAATAGCAATGGAATTCGAAAAGGTTCGGACTGCGGTATATATTTGGAAGTTACCAGCAGCTAAATGACGTTTAAAGCCAGGACACCGGAGGAGGTTATCAGGGTGGAGACAGTAGGTGGAGGCAAGGTGTCCATGGGCCTTGGAGATGAGCAGATGTGGGCGAAAGGGATGGAGAAGGGCGGGTCACTGCTCGATGCCAATGTGGGGAGATGAGCTCTCCTTTTCTCTTTTAATTATTTGTTTTTGAGACAGAGTCTCACTCTGCAGTACAGGCAGGCATGGAACTCACTGTTAGGTCAGAATGTCCTTGAACTCAAGATCCTCTTGGGTCAACCTCCCACAGTGCCTGGATGGAAGATGTACTTTTCTCATTTTAAAAAACATTTATTTACTTATTTGTGTACGTGTGGGTAGGTGGGGGTATGCATGTGGAGGTCAGAGAAGAACTTGTGGAGTTGGTTCTCTCCATCCACTACATGGGTTCCAGGGATTGAACTCAGATCATTAGGCTGGACTGAAAGCCCCGTTACCTAGTGAGCCATCTTGTTGGCACAAGATGAGCCCCCCCTCCCCCCCCACGCCAAGACAGGGTCTCTTGGTGTAGCCTTAGCTATCCTGGAACTCTCTCTGTAGACCAGGCTGGTCTTGAACTCATAGAGATCTGCCTGCTGGGATTAAAGGTGTGCACCACCACCTCTGGGCCCAAGATGAATTCTTGTGTGCTGAAGAGACAGAAGGAAGGTGAGGTCCAATCACTGACCACTGAACTTAAGGATATGGAGAGAGAACACTTTGATGATACCTTTGGGCTAGCGAGGGGTTGGGGGGGTCTGATGGGAGTGAGGACCATACAGGAAGGGAGAAGGGGAGGGCTTGAAGGAGGTCCAAAGGGTCCATTCCTTTCAGGAGTCACATCATGGGGGAGGGGGCCGGGTGCAAGAAAGAAGGAAGCTATTTGAGAGCACAAGGTCAGGAGGAATTTTTTTTTTTCCTTTCAGAAAGAAAACTCAGAGGCTTTTTGTGTGTTGGTGGAAATAATCACAGAGACAGGAAGTATGGGTGAGGAGAGGGTGAGCGTTGGCACAGAGCCCTGGAGAGGCAGGTGGGGTTGGCATCTGGTGCCTAGCCGAGTGGAGTGGCACATGCCTGTAATCCCAGAACTCAGAAGGTGGAGGCAGGAGGTGAATCAGGAGTTCATGGTTAACCTTGGCTTCATAGCAACCTCAAGGCTAGCCTGGGCTATGTAAGACTCTGTCTAAAAACAACAAAGAAAAGAGAAAGGAAACAAGAAACGGGGCTGCCCTGCCGTGGGCCAAGGGCGGGTGCTGCCTCAGTGGGAGGAAAGGCGGAGCGGATGGGCACAGATGCAGGTGGGTGGGGAGCAGCCGAGCCGGCACAACTTCTGTGCCAAGGGCTTCTATTTTCTTAGCAAAATCGGAAGAGGTTGTCAGCTGAGAGTGAGGTGGAGGAGGAGGTGTGAAGCAGTCGTCTAGGAGAGCGGGTGTGAATAGACTTCAGGGAGGGAGTGTGGTGGCTGGGCAGTTGTGGTCCTTGGAAGGGGCCTGGGGGCTGAGCCTGCAGCCCAGCTGTGAGGAGCATGCACGAGGCCTTGACTCCTCCAGCTCTGAAAAAGAAATATATAATGAATGAGTGGAGGCTGGTCGGTGAGTTAGAGGTTCATCTTCAGTTTTGGTTTCCTGTGGGACTCATGCAGGGATAAAGGGCTGAACTTACTAGGGCTGTGTGGCTTTGCCAGATGACCGTACTGTAAGAAGTACAGGTAACGTTAGGACAGAGCCTCCAGGCTGAGGCAGGAGTGAGGTGGAACACTAGGCAGAGGGTCACAGATATTTGCTCAAATCAACAGATTCCAGGATGGAGTGTTGGGTTGGGGTACCAGAGGACGGTAGGCTTCAGAGAAGGCAGTGTCTATGGGAGGATGGGATTCATGAAGTTGAGAAGTGGAAGGATGTCGCTGACAGATAACCACTCCTCGGAAGCCTGGCTGTAGGAGGGAAGGCTGGGCTGTTGTAGAAGAGTGAAGAGGAGACAAAGGGCAGAGAGAGAGAGAGAGAGAGAGAGAGAGAGAGAGAGAGAGAGAGAGAAATTTGGGCTGAGGGGATACAATTGGTTAACTGATTGGGGCAAAAACAATTTAGGTTTTCAACCTTGTACAGGTGGATTAAAAAGCTAGTGTTCAGTTGGGGATGCAGCTCAGTTGGCAGAACCCTTGACCTGCATGCATAAAGCCCTGGTTTAGTTTCTCATCACCAGGTAAAACCAGGTATGGTGCACACCTGTAATCCCAGCACTCAGGAGATAGAACCAGGAGAATCAGGAGTTCAAGGTCATCCTTAACCACATAGTAAGTTTGAGGTCAGCCTGGGTTATTTGAGGCTCTGTCTCAAAATCAAAATCAGGGGCTGGAGAGATGGCCTAGTGTTAAAAGTGCTTGTCTTTCAGAGGAACAGTGTTCAATTCCTAGTGTCCACATCCAGTGGCTCACTACAGGTTTCTACTTCCAGCTCCAGGGGATCTGGTGCCTTCTTCTGGCTTCTGTGAGCATTAGGCATGCACATGGCGTACATACGCACATGCAGGTGAAACCCTCGTACATATAACTAAAAACCTGGCACTATTGTGAAGAGCCACGCATAAGCAGCCCATTGACTTTCAGCAGAAGCTGCTAAAGGATGGATTAACCTTGCCAACAAATGATGCTGGGGAAGTTTCTCAGCTCTGGAAGAGGAATGGACCCACATCTTCTATCACACGAGCTTCCCATTCATGAACTGAAACTATCAATCTTCTTAAACAAAGTTCTAAGGACACAAACTATAAAAATTGATAGATTAGCTGGGCAGTGGTGGCACATGCCTTTAATCCCAGCACTTGGGAGGCAGAAGCAGGCGGATCTCTGTGAGTTCAAGGCCAGCCTCGTCTGCAGAGTGAATTCCAGGACAGCCAGGATTGTTGCACAGAGAAGCTGTGTCTTGAAAAAGAAAATTGATAGATTAAATTTCATCAAAATTAAAAACTGAAGCTAGGGGTGGTGGCTCAGGCCTTTAATCCCAGTACTTGGGAGGCAGAGACAGGCAGATCTCTGTGAGTCAGAGTCCTGCCTGGTCTACAGAGTTAGTACCAGGATTGTTACACAGAGAAACCCTGTCTTGAAAAAACAAACAAAAAAATTAAAAACTGGGCTCATGCAATGACTCAGAGGGTCAAGTCACTTTGCATCAAACCTGGTGACCTGGCTTTGATTCCCAGGTCACACATAGTGGAAGGAGAAAACCAAATCCTCCAAGTTGT
>CABHPP010124327.1:0-27857 GCA_902168425.1 Peromyscus attwateri
CCTCCCTCGCGCACCCGGCCACTCATGCGGGTGGGCCATGAAGATGCTCTCCCTCCCGAGGTACCAGTTCCATCTCTGTCTGCTGCCCACAGCCCCTTCCCCAGACACCCCACAGAGAACCCCTAAACACTCCCCTTTCCCCTCTTTCCCCGCGGGGTCAGAGGGCCCCCTAAGGAAATCCGTGGGTGATGTGGGTGAGAGGGGCTGTGAGGAGGCTAGCTTTGGAGGGGATTGTCTGGGTCAACCTTGGGGTTTTTAGTCCTGGGCTCTCTGACACTCCTAGAAAGGACAATGGTTGGCCTTGAGCCTCTGTAGTGGCCCCATTAGGGCCTGGAAGAGTCCAGGACAAGGGGCCCTGCCTGGGAAGCAAGTTGAAAACCCCAGGCACCCCGGGAAACAACCTCCTCAGTTAAGCTTCCCCTCCTTGGCGCAGGCCCCAAGTCGCAGAAAAGCTGAATTCCTGCAGAAGCCAGGCCTCCGACTCCCAGCGCCTGGGTCTGCGCCATGCCATCAATTAATCATGCCCACTTGTTTACTTATTTATTGGCTTTATAAAAAGCCAAATGCACTCCTCACAGGAGGCAGGCAAAGAGAAGATGGGCCCCTACCCGATGGACCCACAAGGGTAACTGACTTCCCCCTGGCTGGCCTCCCTGGGTAAGGGAGGATCACTGTAAGGAGACCCTGCAGTTATGTCTGGACACCTGCTTCCAGGGGACACTCTAGACCTCGACACCATCTGTGGGCCCAAATTCCCCAGGCCTGAGCTCTGCAGCCCTGGGGAGAAGCACCAGTTACTTCCGTGCAGGGCTGAAGCTGGGAAGGAAAGGAGAGGGGGCTGGGAGCCAGCCACCAGGTGGAGAGCCCTTAGGTGTGACAGGAGGTGTCCCCAGGCTGGGCTTGGCTCAGGAATGGGTTCTCACTGATCCACACTCAGCTTGGCAGGTGACACCTGTATCTTCTGTACCATCCTTGGGCACCCAGAGGACATCCCTTCACTACTGCCACATACATACCTGTCTCTCCCTGCCTCCCCCATCCCTGCTTCTGAGCAACCCCAGGTGTTCCCATTCACCTGTCAGCAGAGCCCTCTGGAGAGTCCTCAGAATCTGTTCTTAGCAGGGCCTCACAATGGCTTTGACTTCTGCTATTAATTGAAGCCAGGCATTGATCATATTAGTCCTGCTCCAAAGCCTTGCATAACTCCCTAGTACCCCCATGTGCTGAAGAGTTTTATGTCAACTTGACACAAGCTAGAGTCATCAGAGAGGAGGGATCCTCAATTGAGAAAATGCCTCTATAAGATCGGGCTGTAGGCAAGCCTGTAGAGCATTTTCTTAGTGAATGATGTGGGAGTGCCCAGCTCATGTGGGTGGGGCCATCCTTGGGTTGGTGGTCCTGGGTTCTGTAAGAAAGCAGGCTGAGCAAGTCATGGGGAACAAGCCAGTAAGCAGCGCCCCTCCATGGCCTCTTCATCAGCTCCTGCCTCCAGGTTCCTGCCCTGTTTGAGTTCCTGTCTTGACTTCTTTCGATGATGAACAGTGAAATGGATGTATAATCCAAATAAATCCTTTGCTCCTCAAGTTGCTTTTGGTCATGGTGTTTATTCACAGTAACCCTAGTTAAGACAGCCTTTAAGCCCTCCAGCCTCAGGACTCCATTTGACATGCTCCCACTCCCTTCCGTTAGGTCTCAATGCCCCTCTCCTGATATATCTAGTTCTGTGCCATGCTGTCCTTCTATGAAAATGACTTTTTCTCTCCTGAGCAGTCTCTCCCTAGGCAGAGTGTCAAAGTGTGGGGCTTAGCAACGGTCTCTTGTACAGTCTTCAGGAACCAGCAGGCAAGTTGGAAAGAGGCAAAGAGTGAGCTCACACCTGTAATCCCAGCACTTGGGAAGCTGAGGCAGAAGGACTGCTGTGAGTTGGAAGCCAGCCCAGGCTACAAAGTTTCATGCTAGCCTGGGCTACTTAGTGAGACTCAGTCTCGGGAAACAAAAGTCAGGAAGCAAGAGGCAGCAGGGTGACTTAGAGTTCTGTATGCCCTGGGTGAGACCTCAGCCTCAATCCACTGGTTCATCTGTTAAGATAATGACACATTCCGTGGCCTTATCTGAGGAGCATTTAGCCAGAGCTTCTCCTGAGTGCCAACTGTGTATTAAAGTGCTGGAATTTTCCAAGATGATCTGGTAGTTCCAATGGAAACAGGGAGAGCAGCCTCAAATGTCTGTGAGGAGCAGGTGATGCCCAGTGGGGTGAGCTCACTGGGGTTTAAGGCTCTCTCTTCTGGACTCTGCTGCCTGCAAGGTGACAAACAGCAGCAGATGCTGGCTGCAGGGAGGCCATCAGGCACATTGAAGACTGTGGCATCTGGGGATGGGCACCACACAGCTCCACTTGACCGTGGCCAAGCATGGGTAGGAACCTAGATAGTGAGCATTCTGTTTACAAGAGAAGCAGGACGTTTGATTTTATATATATATATATATATATATATATATATATGAGCATTCTTGATCTTTAAATGTCATCAACACATTTTTAAAATGTAGAACTCTAAGGACACCAAACAGCACAGCTGTGGTAAGTGTTGGGCCACCGGGCTGGCAGCTTGTAGCCCTGAAGAAGAGGCAGATCAATACTGGGTACTAATGTAGTAGACACACGCTCTCTCTCCTCTCTGGTAGGCTGTGGTCCTGCCCATTTTCAGAGGATCAAAGGATCATGTGAGTGGCAGAAAGGAGACATCTCAGTCCCTTCATAGACAGCAACCAGCTGAGGGTCTGGGGTGAGACTCAGGTGGGCAGGCCTGCTTCCTTCCTCACTGCCTGTGGAATTGGAACACAAGTTGTCAATGGTCCTCACTGAGCCTCAGTTTCCCCATCTGGGACTGGGATGGTGCTGGGCAGGGTGAGGCTGCAGAGCTGTCAAAGGTTACGTGAGGTGACCACAGTGGGAACTGAGGACGAAGGAGGCTCCGCAGTTGCCTCAGCCCATCTGGTAAAGAGGAAGTGCGCCAATCTGGACACCCCGCAGAAGTCTCACTCCACTAAAAATAGGGCCCTGACAGACTCCTCAAAGTTGGAGACTTCTTGGGAAATGTAACTGGAAGGCAAGGAGGGAAATCGTTGTTTCTGTCTGCAGAACTAGGAGGAGGAGAGGAGAAAGTGTGCTCAGGTGAGACCGGGTGTCCAGCATCCCCGACTTCCTAAGGAGGAGAGGACAATGGTCCGGTACTTGTGTGCTGGAGAGGAATTTGCTGGCAGCTGGAAAGCTCTCCCTTGTTATGCCAGAAGTAAAGCTGCCTTTAAAGGTTCCCGAGCCGCCTCAGTGACCACATGTTACCGGTTTAGTCATATGAAATTAGTAACGGCATCGGCACAAATTAATGATCCTGCTAGGGGCCTGGGGAGAAAGCTCAGTGGGGAAAGCACCTGCCACGCAATCACAAGGACCTGAGTTCGAATCCTTAGAACCTGTTTAAAGCCAGGTGCAGTAGCATACATCTGTACTCCCAGAGGGAATCTCAGATGCCAGCTAGCCTGGCATATGCAGTGGCAGATAACAATGAGAGAGAGAGGGAGGGAAGGAGAGAGAGAGAGAGACTTTCAACAAGGTGGAAACTAAAGAAAGACACTGAAATTGTTCTGACTCCCACACGTGTGCATGTGCACACACACATACACACACAAACATGCACACACAAAAAAAATGCACACACAAACATGCACATATAAACAAATATACACACATACACATGCACACACACTCACAAATCATCCTATTAAGCGAAAAGCAGAGGTACCCTAATGAATGGGTGTCAGATACTCAGTGGATGGAGCTCGCCTTTCACAGCATGTTCCAAGGTGCGTTTTCGTGTCACTTACCTGGAGAACTTGCCACCTGGACGCACTGGTAAAGAGAGTCCTAGACCCATGGCTGGGCTCCTGACTGGGACTGTATGGGAGGAGGAGACTAGAAAGGCACAACCTACACCTTGCCCTGTCGTGTAGAACCCGAGGCAGTCTGGCTTGTGGGCTAAGTGGGCATTTCTTGAGTTGGGGTAAGAGGATTTACAAAGCAGTTCCTGCCCTTTAAAGGATTCTGAGGGCAGAAAAAAAAGTCACACAAATATAAGGCAGGATGACATATTCACAGTACCAAATGCCACTAGCAAAGAAGGAACAGAGAGAGGGGCATGCCCATGTACGTTTCAGAGCTGGGAGAATCTTTTATGGGGATGGTGTTTGCTCAGTTCACTTGTGTGTATGTAGAACACTCATGAAAAACAACAACACACACCCAGTGATGAGGAAGCCAATGAATTCTGAAGACCGATTAATGCCACTGAAGAAGATGTCAGGTGGGCTGCTGGCTGGGTGTCCAGGAAAGACTCGCAACATTTCAGTGACCACCTGCGTCAGCTACTTTTCTGTTGCTGTGATAAAACACTGAGACCAGCACAAATGACAGAAGAGACGGGTTGTCAGCCTATGGTTCCAGGAGGGTCAGAGTCCACGATGGCGGAGCGGAGGCACGGTAGCAGGGACTGGAAGTTGAAAGCTCGGCTCTTGAACCAAGAGCAGGAAGCAAAGAAAGAGACCTGTAACTGCCAGAGCCCAGCCCAAGGGACACACTTCCTCCAACAAAGCTGCACCTCCTAAGCCTCCCCCCACAGCACCACCAACTAGGGACAAGTGTCACCTGAGTGAGACCATGGGGGACATTTCTCATTCAAACCACTACACCAACCTCAGGATTTTTTCCTCCAAAATTCCAGGGCCTTGAAACATGGTAGGTATGCACTGTATGACCAAGCTATACTCCAGCCCTCCCTTTAGTATTCAAATGCATAGGCCGATCTCATCCACCCAGCAATTCTACAAGGCAGGGTCCACCTGTCTTCTATCCACTGGGCAGGCTCCCCCAGACCTGGCTCCAGGGCACTGGCTTCTCTCATCTACACCCTCTCCAGAGGACCTTAGCTTTAGCCAATGGGAACCAGTAGGTGGCAATAAACTGGAGTGTACTCCGCAGCCAGTGCACACCAAGGTGTCAGACTGCACCAGTTTCTACCCCCCCCCAAAATCTCCTCTCCTCATGGGTTTCACTAGAGAGTACTCCCCCCATAAATTTCACATACAAGAGGGAACAGAAAGAAATGGGATAAAGTCTTCGCCAGTTATTCATCTAACAGGGGATTAGTAGCCACAATATAGAAAGAACTCAAAGACTTAGCAAGATTCTCGTAATAATCCAATCAGTAAGTAGGCAGATACGCTGAACAGCCGCAGCTCAAACCAAGAGGTAAAAACACATCCTTAAGCCACCAGAGGAAGGCAAATCAAAATAGCATTGAAAATCCCGTGAGAAAAGAAAAAGAACAAATGCTGTGACTCCATGGAGAAAGTGAACCCTTGCACATTATTGGTGGAGATGTAAATTACTGTAGCTGCCATGGAAGTCAGTAGGGACCTTCCTCAAAAAACTAAAAATAGAACTACCGTTTTTTAGCCACGCCCCTCCCGGGAATATAACTGAAGGAAATGAAGTCGGCATACAAAGGAGATATCGGCACATGCATGTTCATTATAGTTCGATTTGCAACTGCCTAGATACTGGGTCAGCCTACGTGTCCACATACGGATGAACGGATAAGGAAAATATAGTGTGTGTGGTGTGTGTGTGTGTGTGTGCTCGTGAGGGGGATGATTTATTGAGTCATAAAGAATATTGATATTCTGTCCCATGCAGCCACGTGGATACAATGGAAGTCATCATGTTCAGGAAAACAGGACAGACACAGAAAGACAGAACCACCTGTTTTCTCCCATCTGTGAAGAATAAAAACTGAAATAGAGAAGAGGCTGGCATGTGACAAGTGCCTGCGATCCCAATGCTTGGGATGCAGAGGCAGGAGGATCACCAAGAGCTTGAGTTCTGCCTGGGATGCCTGGTGAGAACAAGGCCGGCTTAGTCTGTGTGAGTCACATTCTAAGTTGTGAAACCCTGTTTCCTTTATAAAAAAAAAAAAAAAAAAAGGTAAAAGCGAAGCTGAAGCAGAGAATGAGAAGTAGGGGAGGGAGGAAGATGAGGGAGGAAGAGGAGGAAGTGGGGAGCAGAAAACAAAGGAGCAAACTGAGCCTAGAAGAAGAACTGTCGGGCCTGGGAAGGTGGCTGGTATGGGAGGGGCTGGAGAGGCCAAGAGCATATGCCAAGAGCGTGACCAAAACTTGTTATATATACATATGGAAATGCCACTGTGAAACTTGTTCATTTTTACAGTTAACGTGTTAATCCTTACAATAATGACAATAAAACAGTCCCTAAGTCAGACCATGCTTCTAGAGAGACAGAGGACCAGTCGTCACTCAGCCCCATTTTGCAGTTTTACAGGCAAAGTCTCTGCTCTAAACAAGGGGCCAGCTGACTGTTAGTCACCCCAGAATGGATTTTATGAGAGGGCAAAGTAGCAGGAGCAAGGAGTGGATCCACCAGAGGCAACATGTGAGAGAGGAGAAAGTGTGGAAGGTGGTGTGGAGGGTGAGACTCTGGGAGAGGAGAAGGAAGGTGGCTAGGTGCCACAGCTGAGGGACCCTGGGCTGAGGGTGCACCCATCTGTTTACTTTCCACGTGTGCATGTCCTTCCATGGTGAGTGGGCCCTTGCACGTGGACAGGACTCAAAGATGCGTGGGCACAGTGTGGTTCCCTCAAGTTGGGACTCAGGAAAGGAAAGGAAGGGGACAGCCCCACATGGCTCAGGGTTGCACCAAAGTCAAATGCTTAGGAAAGCAGGCCCAGGGCATTGTAGGAAGAGTCTACACACGAGAACTCAGAGAATAAAAGAGGGACATGGGGAACATGCATCCAACATAGCTGTCCACGGGGGAGAGTTGGTTATCTGTGGGAGAATGATTCCAGGCTCCAAAGACTCTTCCCTTAGAGAGACTGTGTGCATGGAGGTAAGGTTAAACAAGGTCAAAGAGCATCCTGCACTGTAGTTGGGAGGATGTGGTCCCTCTACTTCAGATGGGGCAATCTCACGGCACTCAAGAGTCACCCCCTAGACAGGGAACACTGGGGACTCAGGCTGTGGTTCTGTTTGCCAGGCTGGCAGTAGGAATAGTGAGTGCAACTGTAGGCAGGAAATGCTGTCACTTCAGGGACTGCAAAAATGCTGGGGACAGGAGACAGTTTCTAAGTCACTGCGGGACCAGTTGTGACTGTGGGGCAAGAGATGGCTGAACGGGGCCACCCAGGATCAGCCTGAAGCTCCCAAGAACATGGCCTTGCCAGGACGTTGCCCTCAGTGACTCTGCTGGTGTGTGTGGGGGGGGCACCAAGTTCTGAGTTGAGGGAGGAAGGGTTGAGGGCATGAGGCAGTGTCACCTGCCCTGTTGAATGAGGGTAGCCATGAAGCTCCCTGTGGCTGTGGCCAAGCAGGGATAGAAGCCTGGGCTGCCAATCTTTTCCTGTTGTTGGAGAAGTTGGACATTTGGAGTTTTGTGTGACCACTTTGGTGTTTAAATGTCATCAACCAGTTTAAAACTTTCACACTTGGAGAAGACTAAATGCAACAGAGCTGTGGCAAGCATAGGCCAGACCAGATCTAGCATGTGGCTTAAGCTGAGCCTCGAAGAACCTTAAGTCACTCACAAGGAGTGTGAGGAGGTGGGTGGGGTGTGGAGGTGGAGGGCTGCCAAGAGGAGAAGGTTTCTCTCTAGTATGTATATGACCTTTAAATGTCATCTTGGTGAGGATGCAGCAGCTTCTGGGAGTGCGACTGTGTGGCATCCCAAAACAGTCCCTCTGTGTCCTCTTGGCAGAAGCGCAACAGTTCTTTGATGGAGGCCTTTCGTCTGAGTGTGTCATCCCCAGACAATGCTGAGAGCAGGGCAAAGCAGACCTTCAGAGAGTTGGTACCCCATGAACAACCCTCCCGGCGACCTATGGAGCGGGTGTGTGCATCTGCAGCCCCCACCCCCATGGTAATGCTGAGACGAGGCTAACCATCGGTTCCCACTGTCCTTGCCCTCATTTCCCCCTCTGCTGTGGGATCTCCTGGAATCATCTACCAAACAAACTCGTTGCATCTCCTCTCAGTTTTCTGGGGAAAATCCAACCCAGTTAAGAGCTTGGGGTTAGGGGTGAAGGCTCAGGTTCAAGGCCCAGATCTGTAGCACGAATCTTAACAGGCCTTATTAATAAAATCAAACCTGGAGCTGGGTACTGGGGTGAAGGCTGGAAGATCAGAGAAGCAGAACAAGCCATAGCTTCCTCACCTCGGCAGTTCCTCAGCTGATCCTGTTTCCTCAGACTGGAAGCCTCTCAGCTGAACTGTGCTGCTCAAAAGCCTAAAAGCTTAACCAGCCTATAGTTCCTCGTCCTCATGCCTTAAATACCTTTCTGCCTCCTGCCATTACCTTCTGGGATTAAAGGCGTGAGTCACCATGCTTGGCTGTTTCCAGTGTAGTCTTGAACTCACAGAGATCCAGGCGGATCTCTGCCTCTGGAATGCTAGGATTAAAGGCGTGTGCTACCACTGCCTAACCTCTATGTTTAACATTGTGGCTGTTCTGTTCTCTGACCCCAGATAAGTTTATTAGAGTGCACAATGTTTTGGGGAACACAATATCACCACACAGGTCCATCTTTAACCTTGGCTCAGTTTCACCAACTTTCAGTTTCCTCTGATAATGTATGGCTTGCATCTGCAGGGTTTCTGAGGCCCATGCACTACAGACTTGGTCCTAGGCTGTGGTGCTACTGGGATATGGTGGAGCCTCTCAGGACGAAGTTAGGCCATTAGGGAAGCAGGAGGGTACCATGGACAGGAAGAAGTAGGCAGGGATAGACCATCCCAGGACATTATTGTTTTTATTGGGTGCCAGTCATTGCCTCTCTTTCTTTTGAGCCCTTTGTAAGTCTCATGAAATCCTCAGTTCTTTCTCTGCTCCCCAGCTATTCCGTTCCCCCAGGACTTGAAGGCAAGGCCCTATTGCTTAAGATGCCGCACACTTCAGAAAAAGTATTGGGAGGAATCGAGCTGGAACTGCCCTAGAAGCCTTCTCCCTGAGGACTGGCTCTCATAGTATCTGGAGGAGTTGTACAAGCTGCCAAGTGAGAAAAGCAATCAAAAGTTCTACCCTGATGTAAAGACTATAAACCACAGCAATGACCACCATGGGAAAATGGCCCCAAGGGTGCAATAATGGCATTTACATCTTGGAGGCAACCAACATCATCTAATTGGACTTAAGACCCTCTCAGTAGGAGGGAAATCCAGACTGTAAACCCAGCCAACTACCAGTGGCTCGTGAGGTCATGGATCTCAGAGGAGAACCTACTAAGGCCACTTTCCTAGACCAGCATAATCTCTCATTGTATCCTTCTAACTGCAGAGAAGTGCAGCTCTCAGTCCTCACAGAGGAAGCTCCACTGTGCAGAAGACAGAGACCATCACAGAAATCTACAAATGGTCAAAAATTCAGAGAACAAATGACCACAGGGTGCTACATCCCAACTGATACATCTACAATATAACTAACTACTACACAAGGTTCAGGGAATGGCTTGGAAGAGTAGGCAGAAAGACTGTGGGAGCCAGAGGTCCAGAGCATCTGCTGCAAGATCTTATCTTTACTACATGACAGGGAAGCTGCTCCCACGGAATGTCAACAATATGGTCACCTAAAGGAGATCTGAACAATGGCAACAATAGCTAGTACACCAGTGTGGATGCAGGAATTCACACAAGACCGCACCCATGGATGAAAAGCTATAGGCAACTAAAGGCTGCTGAGAAAGGGAGAATCAGTTTTCTCTAGGGATGAAGTCCCTGGTAGTTATCCAGTCCTAAGTGATCAGCCGTAAACACATGCACATATGAGAACACTAAATGGACTCAGTAGATTGTATTTATGCGTACATACTACGGTGGTTTGAAAGAAAATGGCCCCCAAAGGGAGTGGCACTACTAGGAGGTGTGGACTCAATGGAGGAAGTGTGTCACCATGGAGGCTGGCTTTGAGGTCTCATATATGCTCAAGCCATGCCCAGTGAGACAGACCACTTCTTGTTGCTTGTGAGTCAAGATGTAAGAACTTCTGTAGCACCGTGTCTGCCTGTATGCTGCCTTGCTTCCCGCCATGATGATAATGGACTAAACCTCTGAACTGTAAGCGAGCCACCACAATTAAATGTTATCCTTTATAAGAATTGCTGTGGTCAGGTGTCTCTTCACAGCAGTAGAAACCCTAACTGAGACACATACTAGGCTGGCTAGTTTTATGTCAGTTGACACAAGCTAGAGTAACTGGAGAGGAGCCTCAGTTGAGAAAATGTCTCTATAGGATCAGGCTCTAGGCAGGCCTGTAGGGCATTTTCTTAATCAATGATTGAGATGGGAGAGGGTCCAGCCCATTGTGGGTGGTGTCATACCTGAGCAGTTGGTCCTGAGCTCTATAAAAAACACATGTTGAGCAAGCCAGGGGAGTAAACCAGTATGTAGCTCTCCTTCATGGCCTCTGCATCAGCTCCAGCCTCCAGGTTCCTGCTCTGCTTGAGTTCCTGCCCTCACTGCTTTTGATGACGAACCATCAGATGGAACTGTGAGTGAAATGAACCCTTTCTTCCACAAGTTGCTTTCTGTCACGGTGTTTCCCCACAGCACTAGTGACCCTGACTAAGACACATGCATACATACATATGTAACACAATAATTGAAGGAGAGAGAGCAAGGGTTTCAGAGAGAGTGGGAGAAGGGGAGAAGCTGGAGGGGGAGAGGGAGGGTGGAAATTTGTTCTTTTTTTTTAAGTTACGTAGTAGCTACACAGACCTCACATCTGCCTTGTGATAATTCCTCCATTTATGCATTTCTTCCTCCCACCACCGAGCACCGCTGATGTGCCAGGCATTGGTATGCTCCCTAGAGTGGATAGAGAGGGGAGAAGATAAGAATTCCAAGTCTCTACATTTACATGAACGAGGAAATCAGACACAAAATAAACATGTAATATCAGTCAGGGATGAAAAGCTGGGAGAAAGCGTAAAGCTGGATGAAGAGGGACTTCAACAGGTCAAATGAGATGGTGCATACCCGCGGTGCTCAAGAAGGGCTCAGTAAATTCCAATCAAATACTCACCCCTGTCCTCATTGATCCCCCCTCTCCACCTCCTTCCCTGCCATTTGCTTACAATGGCAAATACTCAACGGTTTCATCTCAAGGCCAAGCTCTTGGCTAGGTGCTAGGAATGCTGGGATGGGCAAAGCAAGTGCATTTTTTATTTTCATGGACTCACAGTGGAGAGAGGGAGTGAAAATACAGCTTCTGTGGTAGACATTTGTATCCTGAAATGATTCTCCGTGAAAAAAAGCTAAAACACACGTAGCACTATGAGAGGAAACCAACTCCGTTGGTCCGTGTGTGGCCAACAGAGGCTCCTCTGATAAAGGGGACAAAACAATGTGTGGGCTAAAGTCTATGGAGTAAATAGAGGTAACAAGGTTCAGGGATAAGAAGCTCCCAGGAAAAGGGTGGGGATGGACATCATGTGCAAAGGTCCTGGGGTGAGAGAGGAATACAAGGAAAAAATGGAAGTCACTCAGTGTGACTGGTGCAGAGAGCAAAGAAGACCACAGACAGGAAACAGCAGTGGCTAGACCATCCAGGTCACTATTATTTGTTGAGTGTCGAGGCTAGACCATTATAAACTATTGTTACTTACTGAGTGCCAATGATATGTTATTCTCTTTTTTGAGGACTTTGTATCATCTCATATAAGCCTCATGAGAGTCTTCATGGGTAGTGCCTTTATTATACATTTTACATTCAAAGAAACTGGAGCTCTGAAAAGCAATGTAAGCTGCCAAGCTCCTTGATCTGCAGTCAGAATTTGAACTCAGATCTCTGGATCCAAGTCAGAACCACAATAGCATCCTCTGCCTTTATCCCCAAAGTAACAGAGAACTGTGCTGCACAACATTGCCACTGGGAGAGCAGGGTGGAAGGTGCCCAGGGCTTCTACACTGTACTTAAATCTATAGTTCTTCCTAAATAAAGCTTGCAGGGAAAATAAGAAAAGAGCAGTGGGGATCCACTAAGAGTTGAAAAGATCTCATGGGCTTTTCTGGGGACCAGATGGGACAGTGGAATGATGCAGGGGAGAGAAGATGCTGGTCTGGGCCTAGATGACTGGTTGGGCTGGTTGGAGGGAGGGGCAGGAGACAACAGGTATGCCGATGGATGGGCTGAGAAGCCAGCCTCGCTGGGGCCTTGAGTACCTAGACCTCCCAAGAGTCAGTGTGGTGGCTGGGAAAATGGATAGGGGGGAGAGCTGTTAACTCACCAGGCTAGAGTCACCCTGTTGGAGAGTGACACAGGGCATTCACTATTCTCTCTCCAAGAGGGAGAACAAGGGTCTAGAAAGGACCAGAGATGATACCCCATGGTATGAGCTGCCACAGTGTGGGGTTTTAAATTTGTTTATAAATACTCAATAATGGACATATCTAAGCCATCTTGGTGTCATCTGCTCAGGGGACAGACTTGAGGGACAGACACTTGTGGTGCAACCCTTCAAGAAGCACAGTGCAGTCTAAATGACATGGTAGCCACAGTCTGCTAAGATGTCTCTGGGGTCGGTGGAAGAGCCTTTCCACTGTGGCATCTTCAGTGAGGCATGGCCATCCACAGCAGGGCCAGGTGCCCTTGTCACAGTGATGGGACAAAGAGCAAGCCCACGCCAGCTCTGCTTCCCGCAGAGCAAATCTGGTGGAACCAGATGGGCTTAGCCTCCATGAGACAGGGGCACTGGCCCCTGAGAGCTCTGGAGGGTCCTGGGTCTCAAGAGTATCCCCAGCACTGGCAAAATGCTGAAGTTCCCTACAGAGATACCTCTAGGTCTGAACCATCTGGGACACTGAGCGATGGGAAGGAAGAAGGCCATCTAGGGATGTCTGGAAATATTTCACTATAAATGCTTAATAATCAAATCAGCTGGTCTCAGAAACTGAAGAGACAGGCACACAGAAGTGAACAGGCAGAAATAGGTTCTAATTCACAGGAAGTGGGTGTAAGATAAAGGCAAGGCCTCAAATCAATGGGCCCCAAAAGGAATTGTTAACGAACAGCGCTGAGCTGGAAAGATGGCTCATCAGTTAAGAGCACCGGCTGCTCTTGCAGAGGATCCAGGTTCGGTTCCCAGGGCCCACATGATGGCTCACCACCACACCTCCAGGTCCGGGGCATCTGACACCCTCTTCTGACACAGGAACACATGTGGTACTCATACATACATACATACATACATACATACATACATACATACATACATACTAGCAAAACACTCATACACATAAAATAACGATAAATAGGTCTATCATTTTCAAATGTACAGTACTGAGACCAGGGGGAGCCTCTGAGAGAAAGAATGGATCCCATGGAGCCCAGTTTTAATCTAAAGGCAAAAACAAAACCCACAGAGCACAGGGAATCTCCTTTCAGCCTGTGCATTGGGTGAGGTCTTTTTCTCACTGGAAATCTAAAAGGCAGGGGGAAAAAGATAGATGAATTCAGTACAACGTAAGAAAACCTCTTAATATTCTGTGTGGCTATCGAAACAAAAGAGAACACCATAAACAAATCAGCTGAGACAAATGTCAGACTGGGGTGGGGTCACAAAGGTTTGACCCTGGAAATACAGTTGCTGTTCTAGAAGACTAGATGGAAAAGATGAGCCACCTAACAGAAAGTGGCCAAGGACATGAGCAGGCAGGTCCCCAAATACAGATCCACACGGCAGCTACTATGCCTCACTGATGACAGAGGCACATTCGGATCCTGCTCTTGCTTTGGTTTGTTGATCAAGGGCCTTGGTATGCATTCTAGGACAGCCTCAAGCTTGCAGCAATCCTCCTGTCTCAGCTTTCCACATTTTTGGGATCACAGTGGGCATCACCATGCCCGGCTGAGAGAAACACATTTAAAGGCACATTGATACACCAGTGAGGCCTGGGAAGCCCACGCCCACACGCAGCTGTGGAAGCATGGAAGTCAGTACGGCCCACAGAACAAGCTTTGGGATGCCTGTTAGAAGTCACAGGATCACTACTCTGACTCAGCAGCCCCACCTGGAAAGATCTATACTAAGATACTATTGTCTGCAACAGCCGAGGGCTGAGAATCATCCCCGAGGGTCCATCGGCGGAGGACACAGTAAATCAAGGCTGGCGAATTCACATAATGGAATATTCTGGAGCTGTGGAGAGAATGAGTGCAGTCTGGAGCAGTGATTAGAAAAGAGCAGCAGGCTAGACTGTGAAACAGGCTAGACCATGAAATGAAAGAGCAGAGGGTGAAACAGTGCACATGCATGCAGGTGTGCGGCCGCTACCTTTCCCCCCTCCCCCCTCCCCGTTCCTGTGTGTTTATGCATTTTTCCCCACACACGTGGGCATGTATGCCTGAGGTTGAAGTCAGTCACTCTCCTCCTTATACACTGAGGCAGGGTCTCTCAGTCAAATCCAGATTTTCCTAGCCAACTTGCTCTGGGGAGCCCTGCCTCTGCCTTCCAAAGCTGGAATCATGGGTGGGTCGCCACGCCAACTTGGCATTTACAGGGCTTCCTGGGGATCCCAACTCCAACCCTCATGCTTGTGGGACAAAAACTTTAACAGCTGAGCCGCTTGCCCACCCCTGGATGCCTTGTGCGTTAATGAATTTACTGAAACACAACTTACATCGGTAATACAGTATAATTACTCACTTTGAATGGCGAATCAAAGCTGTTAGGGTATTTAGAATTGTAACCATAACCTAATCTTGTAATATCCCCACCCTGCCCAAAGAAAGCTCAGTTGTAAGGAAGGGCGGAATGCCACACGGATGCATATTCATGCAGGCATGTACACAGGAGCGTGTCCATATGTACACATGCTCACATAAGAAACTACGAGGGAATGTGAGACAAGTATGTTGGGGAATCGTCAGGCGTATAGAGCAGCCAGACTGACAGTACATGGGAAGGACAGCTGGTAAGTGAGCCAGGCCAGGAGAGCCCAGATCACTTGAGGCCTTACATACCTGGCCAAAGACTTTAAATTTACCCCACAGAGTCCTAAGCTGTCCATAGAAACTTCTGCGGCAAAAGAATATCCCGTACCTCTGTTGTCCAATAGGGTAGCTCAGGCCGAGTGTCTACTGAGATGTGACTCATGTAGCCAAGGAACTGTGTTTTAGATCTCACTCAGCTACTGGAGCTGCCTTTAAGCAGCCAGGTGGTTAGTGGCTACTGTCCTGGACGGCACAGCACCCACTGGCTACAGAGCACTAGGGAAGGTTTCGGAGGAGGGAGTGATGCAGCCAGGTTTTAGTTTAAGGAGCTTAAGAGAACGGGATAAGGCCACTGGAGAGGTGATAACAGCGATGTCACCTGGGGCACTGACTTCATGACGGGCCCCTAACTGCCAAGAATGGGCTGCGGAGGTTTTGGAGGGCACGGAGATAACACGACATGCGGATGACGAGGGCGGAGCAGGGGCGACTCAGCAGTTCTAGTTCCAAAAGCTTGGAGTTTGTGCGGAACACAGCGGCGGAGGGGTCCCAAGGGCCAGTGAGAAGCTCCCGGAAGCTACGCAGCTCCTGGAGTGTGAGGACAAGTCCTCGGGGCGTCCACAGTTATGACTGGGAGTCTCCATTCCCATCGCTTACATCCCCAGCCTTACCAGCTCCTGCACCATGGCCTCCCCTCTGTTCCCCTAACTCGCCAAGCTTGCTCTACATGGAATGCCCTTCCCCGGTCTTCACATGGCTGACCTCTTCTCTTTCTCAGGAGCTCAGCTCAAATCTCATCCTGGAACAGCCATCCCACCTGCCTTTTCTAAAGCCACCTCCAATCTTACCCGCCTTTGCTTACTTACAAGTGTATTGATTGCGTTGATCTCTGCCCTTGGGTTGGTTTCTATTGTCAACATGGCAGGATCTAGAATCACCTTGAGAAACTGTCTGAGCATGTTATATATATATATATATATATGGTGCTGTATGTGTGTGTATGTGGGTGATTGTGTGCATATATGTGTATTTGAGTACATGTGAGTGCATACATGAATATGTGCCATACATTTGCATGTACTGTACACATATGTATCTGTTTATGTACATGTGTGCATACATGTACTGTGGTGTGTCTGTATTTGCATACATGTGCTCATGTTTGCTGGTGGATGTTTGTGCACATGTGTAGGTGTGCATGTATGTTCCTTTGTGCTTCAGTGCATTTGCATGTGTGTGTCTCTCTGTTGGTTCATGCACATGTCTGTTTGTGATCATGTGTGTGTGTAAAAGCAGGCATGTATGCATATACGTGCATGTTTGTGTTCATTGTATGAGTGCATGTTTTCAGGTGCGTGTGTGTGTGTGTGTACATGCGTGTGAATGTGTTTGTGTGTATGTATGTGTACACAGATATGTGTGCACAGGTATCCTGTGTTTTGTATGCGTACACATGTGCTTGTGTGCGCTTACTTTCAGGAAGCACATGTGAGTTCATGTGTCTCAGTCCATGTTGGCTGCTGGAACAAAACAGTCCAGTCCAGGCAGCTTACAAACAACAGAGATTTGCTGCCCACACTTCTGGAGGCTGGGGGTCCAAGGTCAAGGCACTGGCATGTTCAGTATCTGGAGGCCCCACTTCCTGGTTCATGATCAACACTCTGTTTCGTTCTCACAAGGCAGAAGAGGCAAGGGACCCTCTGGAGCCTCTGTCCTAAGGGTGCCCATCCCACCGGTGAGGGCTCCTCCCCCTGTGATGTGTCACCTCCCCAAAGCTCCACCTTCGCCGCCTTCATCTTGGGTGTGAGGATTTTAAGAAGGAATTGAGGACATTACTGTCTGCCCTATAGTTCTATAGTATTGCGTGTGGAGGAGCATGTGTGCATGCAGGTGTGCATGCAGGTGTGCATGCAGGTGTGCCTGGCGAATGAAGTGGGAGGGAAGGTGAGCTTGGTGGCAGTCATGGAGGAGCAATGCAGCGAGGCGGGAAGGGAGGGGACGTGGAGGGGACAGAGGCATTCCTGCCTCTGAAGCTTGAATGAGCAATAGAGGCCAGAACACCACAGGCCTTGGAGTTCAGGCGGTGGCTGAGTCCATCACACAGGTGACAGGAAGCCACGGGCGGGCTCTGAGTAATCAGAATGGCAGGGATGTCTTTCTGGGAGAGCTTAGGCAATGCTGCACCCCTCTGCAAGGCAGACCCAGGGCCTTGCACTCAAGTGCTGTCCTCCGGATTCCCACGTCCCCCCACCCCCACCCCAGGTGGCTGCCACCTACGACCTGATGCAGCAAGCAGGCTTGATGCTCAGAGCTCCGGGTTCTGCGAGACAAATCTGTGACCTACTTTTCATGTGCTGAGTGGGAAATGTGATCAAACAAGTGCCCCGTGGATCGTCCCAGGGAGGGAAATGGGGCAGAATTAGGGCAAAGGGGGGCCAGGGCCACAGCCATGCAGCGTTGTACAGAAGTCAGCGTCCTCATGGGCAGAAGATCCTGGTGGCTGGTGTCTTTCCTTGACTCCTTGTCTAGGCAAACTCTCCTACAGACCCTGTGAAGGCAGCTGCTCCCCCGGGGCCTCTGTCCAGTCCTTCCCCATTCGCTGGGCTGTTTTGTTGACAGTTTGCTTTTTACTTCTTCCTTTCTGCTGGGCTCCTGACGGCATGTACGTATTTATTATCCCCTCTAGGATTCAACTCTACTAAAAAAGAAGATGATGGGGGGAAAAAGAGCTCTGAATAATGAGTTCTCTGCGGGGTGGAGAAAAATGTTCATTTCAAAAATAACCCGAGAACTGGGGGTTGGGGTTTGGGGGAGTCCTCATCTCTCCAAGAGGAGGCTAACCCAAGTGACTTGATGGAGGGTCCAGGGGCTCGTGCAGCAAGTAGCCAATACTTCGAGCCACGGTGTGCACGTGTGCGTGGATGGGTATAGATTGTGTATATGTATGGATGTTTGTATATGTGTGTTTGCACTGCTGGGGCTGAACCCAGGGCCTGGCACGTTCTAGGCACACATTCCTCTACTGAGCTACAGATCTGGTGCCATTACTAATTTGTCTCCACCCTTCCCCTCTGATCACCTCAGCCGCAGTCTCTCCCAGCACAGTGATTCCTTCCTTTGAAGATGGCAGGCACAGGGCTTCCTCTGGCCACTGCCAGCCGGTGACCCTTTCCCCCTTCTGTCCCTACCCTCCTTTCTCTGCACAGTGCCAGGCCCTGCCCCTTCCCTGACAAAAGCAACTTCAGCTCTCTGGAGCTCTGTGGGAGGGGGTTGTTGGTGAGAGAAAACAGGCCTTCTCTTCAGGCTTGCCTTTGCTGCTGCTGGCCCTGTGAAAGTAGGCAAGGGGTCATCCTCACTGAGCCTCAGTTTACTTGCCTGCTCCCTAGAGTTTTTTATTTATTTTCGTATTAATGCACAGGCACATGTTTGTGTGTGTGAAGATGCACAAGTGTGTTAAACTGAACAAGTGTATGAGAGTGCACAAATGTGTGTGAAAGTGCATGTGTGTGAAAGCGCACAGATGTGTGTAGAAGTGCACAAGTGTGTGTGAAAGTGCACAAGTATGTGAAAGTGCGCGTGTGTGAGCATGCACAAGTGTGTGAAAGTGTACAAGTGTGTGCATGTGTGTGTGTGTGTGTGTGTGTGTGTGTGTGTGTGTTGTAGAGGTGGGAAGACAGTCTTGGGCATCATCCTCAGAAACAGTGTCCACCTCGTTTGCAATAGGGTCTCTCGGTGGCTCGTAGCTCCCCAGTCAGACTAGACTGCCTGGCCAGTGAGCTCCACGGACCCTTCTGTCTGCCTCCCCAGGGCTGGGATTCTGAGAGTTCACCACCATGCTTGGCATTTTCGTGTGGGTTCTCAGGTCCTCATGCTTGCAAGGTGAGCACTTACTGACTGAACCTTCTTCCTGGCCTATGGAATTTCTACCCCACCTCTCTGAAGTGTGGGGAAAGACACACAAGGGAACCTTGCGAAGTCCGCAGGCATTGCCTGGCCCATAGGGATGCCCGTTGGGTCCCAGTGGACTCTATAGGTCTGGATCCTAGTCTAGTCCTAATCAAATGGGTAGGGTAGCTCTTGGGGAGCTATATGTAGCCCTCTACATGTCTAGCCTGAAGTTAGTCATCTGACTAGATCTGGCTTGCAGACTGTGAGCCAAGGGTGCATGTATGTGTCATTTCCAAGCTAATGCAGAGAAAAGCCAACATGCCACCTCCATTGAGTGATGATGACAGACTCAGAAAGTGCCTGAGCCACCAAACAGAAGAGTCTTTGTAAAAACCAAGAAAGACACCTTTTGTATACACAGCTATGGGGCTTCTAAGCTACATCTGCTTCTTAATGAATGCACAAGGTAAACCAAGCCACAAGCACTTAGGGAGCTGCTGCTGCAATGCAGTCACGCCTCACTAAACACCGGGGGCATCATCAGGCGATTCTCCCACTGTGCAAACATCATTGAGAGTGTATTTACACAACCCTAGTTGGTCCATCTCATCGCACGCACATACACATGTGTGTGTACACAGGAACACACTCCATAGCTGTGCTTAGGGCACTGATGGAGTAAACAGTCCCAGATTAAATACAGCACAAGAAAAAGTGACACATCCAAGTCAGGCATCAAACATGGGACACGTGAGGCTGCTTGTAGCAGAGAACAGCTCACTACAGTCAACTCTGGTAATTAGGAGGAAATGCTGAAATCACAGTGTACATAAACCCACAGCACAGTCACCTGTAACCCTCAGCACTATGTGCCTGACGTCACTGTACATCCCCTGCTGTCACAGAGCTGACACAGATTTATGAGCACATTATGATTAAAGACATGTCAGTCACTTGTCATGAGGCTATGACAGCTAAGATGTCACTAGGAAATGGACTTCTCTGCTCTGTTTCAATCTTATGGGACCATCATATGAACATCATGATGTGGTGTGTAACTTAGGGCTGCCAAACTCTGTCCTGGGTGCCAAGGACATGACAGTGATGCAGATGGACGCCCTATAGTGCAGGGGGAGAGAGGCTCTGAGAGGGCCAGGAGGTAAAGACAGGGCTGTCAGCATTCCCCTTGAAGACGCTCTGTGCTGCAGAGGCTTGGTGAGCAGGGCATCATGGGTGTTATTTTTGGGTCCAGCCAGGTCTGGCATACTAGGGGAACAGAGAGAAAAGTCTATGTTTGGGACCCTGGTGGCTCAGTCTTCAGGTTAACACATGTATTCCTAATGGCAGAGAAAGATCCAGAGCTTTTTACCTGGTATGGGTTCTAACATGAAGACATCATGGACTTTGCTCCCCTCACAGGTTTCTGTGTATTTCACATCACAGGTGGAAACTAGGGTGAAACAACCCAGAAGCTGACATCTAAACATGTCATCGCAGTAAGACTGTAGACCCTCATCACTGTTTTCATGGGACCACAGCCTGGTGGCTACTGCCAGGCAAAAAAGGGTGGGGGGGTGTGTTTCCCTCCAGTTCACCCTCCTCGTGGGGCTGGCTGGCTGACCTGGTCTGTGCTAGTCTAGAGGTGACTTCGTGTCCTCAGCAAGAAGCTTCTGAGAGCTGCCCAGGGTGCTAAGGGGCAAAGCGAAGATGTCGGTGATGGAGCTGACAGATACCTTGGCCCATGTCAAGTCTGAAAGCTACTGCAGGCTTCCTGTCATGGCTCTTCAGGCTACAGAGTCCAGTGGCAAATCCAGAGCTTCGAGCCTGCCCAGCACTTGCTTTTGAGATTGCTCATCCGTGTCTTATGAGTGGGAACGGGGAAGACAGAGGTTCACCAGCAGTGTGAGAGAATGCTGTGAGTCAAAGACGCATTTCACTCCCACCCCAGGCTTGCTTCCTGAGAGATAAGCAAAGTTTCAGAGTCCAGAGAAGAGAGAAGCGAGCTCTGCCCTGCTCCTAAAGAACCCTGTTCTACCCAGGAGTGGCTAGACCTAACTTCAGCACACAGGACCCCATCTTGCCTCAGCACTGTGGTCCAGAGTGCTAAGGGAACTGTATCCCTCCCCAGGCATCCTAAGGCACTGGAGCCTAAGGTACTATTTGTAACCCGGCCCATGAATCATTTAGAGCTGAGAGCCAGTTTGCAGAGTGGCTGGGCGTGCACTCATCCATCCTCAAAAAGCACACTCCAGACTGGTGCTCGCCTCAGAGCCAAAATGGGAAACACAGCCAGTCTCACAGGGCAGGCCATTACGTGGAGTGGCAGAAAGGTACTGAGATGGCAGGTTCTGCCCCAGGACTGGCCCTCGGGATGGTGATGTCTATAATAGATAAGAGTGTCCTGGATGTACAATGGCTGTGATGTTCTTTCAAGCCCATCATCTGCAGAGTCCTCCTGCAGCCTTAGGAGAGGGGGACACCATAAGTCTCATTTGAAGGTTCCATGACGCTGGGGCTCAGCCACAGAGCAGTAACAGGCAAATATTTAACTCCCACTGGCTGCTCTTGCCTCTGATCTATGCTGCTGTGGCCTTTGGGTTTCTCTTCCTGGCACCCGTGACCCCCAGCTCTTACCCATGGTCAGCTGTGGCACTAACGTTTTTTTTCCTGCCCCTTTGCTCTGGGCAGGGGGTGGGTGATGATGCTTGGGAGGAGGTGGCTATACAAGCCGGATGTTGGGAAGTCTCTCCTGGCCATGCAGGACTGGATCAGAGGGGGCAAGATTGAAAGCAACAGGGAGGGACAGTGAGAGATGGGCAGTGGACTGATGGTGTACTTAGAGATGAGTCACATGGGGGAAAATGGCAGCAGTAGAGAGAGTACTGGGACAGAGCTGGCTCTGAAGGGCGTCAGGACCAAACGTGATGAAGGAGCTGGGCACTATGCGGTTCTCAGTCCCAGGAAGGAGGAGGGAAACCACGTGAACAAAAACTCATGTTTATTAAGCATCTATTCCATGCCAATCTCAGTGGTTCTGACCTTAAAGCATAAAACTAGAGATCAAACCCGTCATCACATCATCACGGAGTTCAAAGAGGGGCGGGGCCAAACTGGGAATCACAAGTAGAGTTCCAGACTCAGCCCAAAGCCCTCACTGCTGCCTGGGTTCCTTGCTCTGGGCCTGTCTGCTAGAACCCAGTTGGATTTCTGGAGGCATCACATCCAGCCCAAAGGGCTCGTTTTCAGCAGCTAAGCAAGCTCCTGTGTTCACAGGCCAGTTTAGAGCCGTCACTCAGCTTCCCGGTGCAGAGCAGCTTTGTAGGGGACTTTCCAGAGCATTAATCCCCTCACAGCAGACGCCCACCCCTCGTCCTTGTTGGTACTTTTGCCCCCTCCCGGCACCGTCCTGACTCTCCTCATTCTTCTCTTGGATCTGGGACCACACTGGCTCGTCAACTCATGGATAACCTCCATGGGCCTTTCTTGTGAACCAAGGACTCAGGAAAAATAAATAAATAAAAGGAAGGAGGGGGGCAAGCTAGGCTCTTTCCCAACCCAGCAAGGTGAGCTCAACCAGATCACATCCCCCAGGCCACAGATAGTATTCAACACCCGAATTTAGTGAGACAATGTGGCCATTCCCACCAGTGAATGCTTTTCTAAACATATTTTTTAAGTGTTTTAATTGAAAACCCAGTTTTCACACACATTTATGGTGCAGTACAACAGAGCCCTGATTGGCCAGGATCTGCTTTATCTTACTGTTAAGTACCCAACACTAATTAACTTCTAGGTAGAGAAAGCACTCGGAAAACAGCTGCTGGGAAGGATGGATGGGCAGATGGTTATGTGAGTGATAGGTGTGTGTGTGTGCGTGTGTGTGTGTGTGTGTGTGTGTGTGTGTGTGTGTGTGTACTTGGATGAATAGGTGGGTAGGTCCATCAGTGGATGGATGAATGGGTGGATGGATAGATGGACAAGTGAGTGGTCAGATAGGCATATATGAGTGGTTAGGTGGGTGGATAGATGGATGGGTAGGTCCATGTGGGTGTATGGATGATTGGACAGATGGATGCAGAGATGGATGGGTAGGAAATGAATGAATGGATGGATGAGTGGGTGGGTAATATGTGAATAGATGGATGGGAAGATGTGCAGCAAGACAGATGGGTGGATGGATGGGAAGATACACGGATGAATGTATGGATGGGTAGGTGAGTGGGTAGACAGATGAATGTATACATGGGTAGGCGGGTGGGTGGACAGATGCATGACATGTATGAAGTGATCTGTCTAGTTACATGGATAACAAGTGGCCCAGCCAGACCTTGCCCTGGGGTCTGCCTGGAATCCTGCACTCTTTCTACCACACTCTGTGGGGCCTTTGATTCTGCACCAGATGGCATTCTCCAGATCTTAGCAACAGCGGAGCCCTGGCTCCCTGAGAGGCCATCTGAGGCCTGTCTCTGACCTGAGTGAGTTTCTTGGTTTAGCATGGCTAAATCCTCAGCAGAGCCTACAGGAATGGTGCTGATAGATTCCACATTACCCTAGAAAACGTTCCCCGGGTGGTGCTGAGAGAGGTCCTGTGGCTGAACAGCAGCATAGAAGCCCCCCCCCCCCCCCCCAGTAGGAAGCTGTTCAGAGTCCACTATTGGACCAAGCATGTCAAGACCAGAGCTGACACCCACTTACCTCAGCTCAGAGTACAGGCAAAGTGTCCCGGAATGTGCTGCTCAAAAGCACAGCCCACATAGAAGCAGACAGAAGGCAAGTCTGCTCATCTTGACCCTGCTACCAGATGACAAGACATGAGACAGCCCCTAAGAATTCAGACTAACACATCCCCAAACCACAAGTGGAAAATTAAATTAACGAAGTCCAGGTCTGGCACCAGTCCACCAGACTGCAGAAGCAAACAGATCTATTCTGGAAGAATCTGGCTTTATTGTAGACTTCAAAGAATGGGCAGAAATAAAGTTTTAAGGAAAACAGACACTTCAGAGTAAAAATCACAAACTATACCAGAAACCAACTATCACAGGCAAGAGTCAAAAAAACTAACAGGCCAGACACAGACACACACATATATATACACATACACACATATATGTGTACAAACACATAGATACACACACATATATGTGTGCACACACATAAACATACACACATATGTACACACACACACACACACACACACACACACACACACACACACAAACATTGGTAATCTGGGGAGATGGACTAGTTGATAAAGTACTTGCTCACAGCATGAAGAGCCGAGTTCAATCCTCAGCACTACACAGAAGGTCTGTGCAGTGGCCGCACCTGTAAACCCCGCCTGGGGAGGCAGAGATGGACAGATCCTGGGGCTCACCGGCCAGACAGTCTAGCTCGGTCAGTGGGCTCTGGACTAGTGACAGACTGTCTCAAAAGATGAGTGATGGGCCTGAGGAACTACATCCAAGTGGGTAAATACACACACACACACACACACACACACACACCCCACACACCCCACGTACACACCACACACATCACACACACACACACACACATCACACACATGCCACACACACATCACACACATCACACACATACACATCACACACACACCACACACACTGCACACACACACATCACACACATGCCATACATACCACACATACTGCACACACACACATCACATACATGCCACACACACACACATCACACACAATACACACACACACCACATGCAAACACACATCACACACATCACACACATGCCACACACACCACACACCACACACACACACACACACACACACACATACACACACGCACAACTTGGGGGATCAGGTTCATCAGGGACAGTATAAATGCTACTTACAGAAATGGGGGGAAAACATGATAAAAATAGCCAACTAGAACTTCCAGAAAATGAAATTACCATGGATTTTTGAAAACTTTCACTTGAAGCAATTATATGTTCACAGGAAAATAGAGTGCTCTGTGCACACATCTCACTGTTTCAGCCAATGGTAACATATTACACATACTTCGCCTCAGGGGCAGTTGCGAACCCTTGGGAGAAAGGGAGAGCACTGGCGTGTATCCCCACCTGGCGGGAAATCACAATGTTGGTTTTTTTTGTTTTTGTTTTTGTTTTTGTTTTTAACCACATAAAATTCTGCAAGATGGAAAAAAAATCAACTTCAATTAATTTGATATCAGAAAATACCATGGTGATAGCTGTGGGAAAGGCCTCATATGTGGAAGAGAAAGACCTGGGGTCCTCACAAGCTAAGTCGAGCGTGATGTGCTGCCCTCCTGAATGGTCTTCCTTCCTTCATCCTCTCCCTGAGCGCTAACGAATTTCATCCACTTACTCCAGAACCACAAGCCTCCTCTCTGCCCAGTCCTCCTGGCCTGGTCCACACGCACGGCTCCCACAATCTGCCCCTCACACCTCTGTGGTTGCGATTTATCAGATTTCTCTATAGATCCCATTGGAATAGTCAAAATCATCCTGAGCATGTCCCCCAAGTTTGCTGTGACAGGTCAGTTTGCAAAGATGGATGCAAGAAAGCCCCTCACCCAACAGCCTCCTTTGTTTGGCATGTATATGGTGTATGGTCACGTGTACATGTGTAGTGTGTGGGTACACATTGGCACATGCGTGTGGAAGACAGAGGTTAACGTCCAGTGTCTTACTGATTGTTTTCCACTTCATTACTACAGCAGGGTCTCTCACGGAATGTAGGCTTCCTGATTTGGCTTCTCCCGGGATCCCCTGTCTTCATCTCCTAAATGTCAAAATTATAGGCAAGCCACCATATCCGCTTTACTTAAAAAAAAAATGTTATCAGGTGTGTGCATAATTGAAGGGGGCAGTTCTCCTGCCATGGAACATGTGTGGAGGTCTAAGGACAGCTTTGTGCAGGTGGTTCTCTCCTGTCTTTACATGTGTTCTGGGGATCAAATCCAGGTAACTGGGCTTGACTCTCAGATGCCCCTACCTGCTGAGCCCCCACCCAGCTCTTATGAGGATGCCGGGGCCCCAAACTCCAGTCTTCATGCCTGCTTCCGGTAACTGTTTCATGTGCTGATTCATCTCCCTAGCCCTCTACACACGCTGTTAATATGACTGCATCTTCCTCCTGTTGGGAGGCGGTGTCCATATCTCCTCCCCTGAAACTAGGAGGGCTTTTCTGTTTCCACCTACACAGACCAGCAGCAGGGACATTATTTGACTTCTATGGTTAAACCATAAAAGGCAGTTTCGTCTCCCCTGGGGCTCTTCAGACGCTCTCCTTCAGACCTGGAAGCCACCGCAGCCGTCAATGTTCCAGCTGCCTGGCTGTGAGAAATTCCAAACAGGTCTCTGCAGAAAGGCCACATAGGACAGATCCCACACAGAATCGTGTAGCCGAGGCTTCTGTGAGGTCCCTGACCCACAAAACCACAAGAGAGTAAAGTCACTATTTTAAGGCACTAAAATTTGAGAGCAATTAATTTTTCGTCTTTAATAGTTGCAAAGCGAACGCTAGTGACAGTCCCCCCCCCCCCGAAACCGCACACTGGGTAGTAACTGAGTTTCCAGGCAATATAGTCACAGCTCAGAACGTATTTTATTACTTCAGTGTGTGTGTGTGTGTGTGTGTGTGGTGTGTGTGTGTGTGTGTGTGTGCATGTGTGTGCATGTGCATACAGAAGCCAAAGGTCAACGTGGGTGTCTTTCATAGCCCTCCACCTTACCTTTTGAGGCTCTCTTACTGCATCTGGAGCTTACAAATTTGGCATGATTAGCTGGTCAGTGAGCCCCAGCTCACTGTCTTGACTCTGAATTCGCCACTGCCTGTTCTGAGATTACTAGTGTGTGTCACCGTGCCCAGCCTGGGGACCCAAACTCAGGTCCTTCCCACTCACATGACAATCAATTTACCCATCGAGCCCTCTCTCCAGTCTTTATATTTTTATTTAAGAGAAAAAACAAATTAAAAACCAACAAAACAAGAGCTGAAGACTGGAGAGGTGGCTCAGCAGTTCAGAGCACTGACTACTCTTGCGGAGGATCCAGGTTCGATTCCCAGAACCCACATGACAGCTCACAACCATCCCTAACTCTAGGTCTGGGAATCTGATTCCCTCTCCAGCTTCTGTGGGCACCAGGCACACAGACAGTGCAAAGATAAACATTAGGACAAAATATTCATACACATAAAAATAAAATAAATGTAACAGAACCCCAAGAACTCTTAGGGATGGAGAGGTGGCTTAGGGCTAAAGTACTAGTCACACAATCATGAACACCAGAGTTCAGATCCCCATCACACACGTAAAAGCTAGGATGGCTCCATACCACAGCCCTGCTGGCCAGCCACTGCAACCAATCTGTGGGCTCTAGGTCAACCAATGAGAAACTATCCCAAAGGTGGAAAGGGATGAAGGACACCCAGTGGAGATGCCTGGCTTCCACGGATGCATGCACGGGTGAGCATACCTCACACATATGCATACATCCTCCCACAAACATACATAAAAAGCAAGTGCTTGTTCCAATTTAGCAAGCTCAATAGTGACTAACGGTGGCAGTGTGGCTGCCTCCCTTGAGGAGGCTGGAGACAACCCAGCAACCCCTGCAGAAGCCCCCCCCTCCCCCCACCCCCCCTCCCCCCCCCCCCCCCCCACCCCCACCCCTGCCAAGCAGATTTCTCCAGTTTCCCATGCACAAGATGGGATTCTGCTCATTCTAGTTCAGAAAACTTTTTGCAAGGTGCTTTATTGATTGCACTGATTTGACAGAACTCAGCGAAGAGAAGCAGAAGATAAACAAGGCAGAAATCCAGGTCACCACTTCTCGAGAACTCACATTTTTGTTTTGTTCTGACAGAGAAAAGTAACTTTTGATCCTGCGTGAAGAAACTCAGCCATT
>CABHPP010124327.1:27867-38251 GCA_902168425.1 Peromyscus attwateri
CTGGGGATGTTGCTCAGAAGTTGGCTCTAGGGAAGATAGGGCTGGGACCAGGGTGGGAGATGCTGGAGACAGAGAAGCCAGGAGAGGTTCAGCACCCTGGAGAGTTCCTAGGCAGCTCTGCTTGCCAGCCTGGCCAGCCAATGGCTACTTTCCTGACTTTTAAAGGACCGGAGCTTGAGTTTTACCCTAAAGATATTCTAAGAGGCATGAGAATATAGCTTCTGGCCAGCAAGTGACCCCCCCCCAGCACAGTGAAGTCAGAAAACCCAGCCTTGCAGGTGACAGGCTTGCTTTGGTTAGGATTCCCAACGCTGGAGATTGCACAGGTCATTCCCAGCTGTTCCTGGGAATGAGGCTTGTCCAGGTCCCTCCTCTCCCAGCCTCACACCCACAGCTGCCTCTCCTCTAACCGTCCTCAGTCATTTCTCTAGTGCTGATGCAGTGTGTACTCATCATCTGTCAGGGTGGCTCCTGCCTTCTCTTGGGCTGCATGTTAATTAGAAAGGGGTGGGGGACCTAAGTCCTGCAGTGCCAAAGCCAAAGCCCAGATCACTGCTTCTCATTGGGATCTCAGGAAGAGAAAGGACTCCTCAATTTCTTCATTTCCCAAGCTCACACCACTGTAACAGGTACAGAGTCACAGCCCCGCTGGCCAGACCAGCACTGCCCTTTGGACCAGTGTCCTCCTCGCCACAGGAAGCTTCTCCTGGGAGAAGGGAACTGCTGGACAGTAAAAGAGACAAAGGTGTGAACAGCACTAACCCAGGGATGTGCCACAATGGGTCCTGAGAGGCGGTGGCTAAGCAACACCAAACCGCACTTGTGATAGCAGGACCCAGAAGCACAAAACAGAACACAGCAGGGTTCTTAATACCTGCTGGCCATGTAGTCACACTTGGTGTGCAGTCAGTTCCCACAGCAGAGTCCCCAAGGGTCTCAGTGACCCAGGTGGAGGTCCTCAGACCCACTATTATCTGTACAGAAGGCTGATGGGTAGACACAAGCCAACCAAAGCCTGCCTGGGAACATGGTGGTCACAAACCAGCATTCTCTGCCTTGATGAGTGTTTGTGTGTGTATATGTTCAAATGTGTGTGTGTATTTGCATATACATGCATTTATGTGTGCATGAATATGAATGTGCGTGTGAGTGTGCATGTATGCATAGTGTGGGTTCATCTCTGACCTCAGCAAATGGCCTGGCCTGGGTACAGACCCGTGGGGTCACTGAAACCCTCTATTCCTATACCTGGATACTTGAACCCATGCCACTGGGGGGAGGGGTCCTTGGAGCTTCAGAAACTCCAGGCTTGAGCTGGCCCTGTAGAGTTGAAACCTGCATTTCAGTCATGCATGGACCCACCTGCAGGAAGTCACCTGCACACTCAAAGCCTGTGGTGCCCTTTAAAGTCACCATACACACGCATGCCACTTTCCCTCCCCACAGCCCAGCTGGCCCTGTGCAGTTCCCAGATCTGCCCAAGAGGAAAGGCCCTGCCTTTCAAGCCTGCAAGGTCAGCTTAGGGAAGTTGGTCCGTTGCCAGGTTCCCTTCAGTGGAGGTTCAGCACCACATAAGACAGTGTCACCTTGTGCTGGTGGCCCTGCATCAGTCGGGGACCAGGAGGGCACATCTGTTACTATCTGTTCTACCCAATCTGTGAAGTAAGATATGTGGCTGGTGCCATCTTGAGAGGAGTCAGTATGAAGAACTCGTTGGTGCTCAGAACACCAGCAATGGCATGGTGCCCGGCACCCACCTGCAGCAGCCGCCCCTCAATTCACACTTATGCTCTGTCTAGCATGTGCACAACCTTCATGGTGCAGATGGTCCCTACCCCCATTTTCCAGGTGAGAAACCGAGTCAGGTATCTTGTCCAAAGGCACTTAGGTTGAAGAGGCAGGGACAGGACTCTGGTTCAGGAATCTGACTTCAAGATTGCACAGTCCTCTCTCACCTTGCTCCTCTGAGGGAGCGGACTCCTCTGAACACACTTGGCTTTCAGAGAGACACATACAATTGTTGGAGGGGAGTAATCTCTGTATGTGCTTTGCCCTCAGGCAGCTATTCATGTGTATATAGCACCCCTCAAAGGTGAGAGCGCCATTATTCCCTTTGCCACATGGAGGCAAGGCTCAGATGCAGGGTGACGTTCCCCACCATCACACAGTTATGCCCAGCAGAATGTAAAGTATGTGATAATAGTTATCCCAAGGTGTCTCAGGGATCCAGTGACCACGGGAAAGCACAAGGTCCTCAGCCTCCATTTCAGAGTGAGGATAGTGTCCTTTTCGCCAAACCTGGAGTCCTCGGTTTTCTGTGTAACTTGGATGCCCCTGTCCTTCTGCTTCCTCACCCAAGAATCACACCCTCCATGTGACATGCTCACTTAGATGATCATGGAGGAGTAACCAGCAAGGGGTGCATCCATGCTAGTCACTTCTGCATCTCAGGGAAGCTGTAGGGATGCAGGGATATCACACACCATACAATGTTAGCTAGCGCAGAGGAGGAAGAATTTTGAGCACAACCAATGCCTGAATAATGGGCAGCAGGAAGCCTCTGATCCCAGGACACACTCTAGACCCAGCCCAGATTGTAGTATCTGAGCTCGTCCCATAAGTGCAATGCTAGTGTAGGCCACCTGGGGGCAGCACATACCCACACATCACTTGGTTTCATGTTTCAGCTGCAGGCATGGGGGCAGAGTCCCATGAGGACCCAGAGCCACACTACCCACCCTTAGCATGGCTGTGTGGTTGCTGCTCCCCCTGTCCATCCAGCCTGCTTCTCTGTGCACCTCCAGGTAAACTGTCTCTGCAGCTCTGCCCCATGTCATCACTGGCAGGTCAGTATTTATTTCAAAGGTAAAACTGACCTTCCACGAAAGCCATGGCTCATAAGTGAGCTACCATATGAGTTTTAACAAACACCATGCTACCAGGTTAATCAAGACAGGAAATGTTGCTAGCTGTCTGGTTAGCTCAGGAACTTCAGTCTGATTATTTAATGCTTGTGATTTGGTTCTCTTCTCAAGTTTTGCTTTGTTTTCTGTTTTTTATTATAATAAAGTGGTTAAGTAAATGAAATGAGATAATATGTGCAGATTCCTGGAGCACAGTAGATGCAAGGGTCATATAGTCAGCCTGCCTTGAGTGACATTCTCACTACCCATTCCTGGGCCCTAAACAGACATTAATAGTGGATCTCCAAGCCAACGCTGTGGCTGCTGGGCAGTTTCCTCCCTTGAACAAAGTTGTAAATTTTACTTTTTACCCATGGTCTTAACCCTGACTGGCCATAGAAATCACTTGAGAAGCTTTGGAACCTTCCTGGGAATTTCTGGGATTAAGAATGTGTAAATAGACTTTCTGATGGGAGAGTGACTGGAACTGGAAGAGGTGGGCTCAGGCAACGGGCTGCAGACTGAGCAGATAGAGGCGATGCATCCCTGATGGACTGGATGACGCTCAGGAGCAGGACACTTGCCCAGTGTGTGTGGGACCCTGGGCTCCATTTTCATCATTGAAGAAAAACAACAACAATAACAACAACAACAAAACTTTAAAAAGAGATCATTTGAGCTCTCGGGGCCCATCTTTCAAATGGCTGCATCTGGGGCTTGTGACGTGCAGGTGGCTGCAGGGTGAGAGGAGGCTGAGGATACTGAGTTTCCGCCCTGACACTATTTAGGAACCATGAGGTCAGACAGGACCCTCCAAGTCTTAATTTGATAGAATTCATCATTTTCAAGAAGGGAAACAAAGCACAGCGTAAGTCAAGCATAGGAATAACTGACCCTGGCCCATTATGCCTCAGACCCAGGTTGGGAGGTGACCCTCATGAGACTTCTTCCTCTATCTTACCTCCTCAGCTGCATCTAGACATGCCCGTCTCCTTCCCAGCTTGTCTTTTTAACGTAATTAAGAACTTACTATAAATGCTATGTTTTCTACTATGTAGAGATAAATAAAATTCATATCACATGTACCTTTACTACCCATCCCTATGCCCTACACAGACATTAATAACGGATTGTTGAACTTTTCTTATTGAATTCATGGCTTTGTTAGATGGCTGACTCAGCCTGGGGCAAAATAGACCTTCTGAGCTCAGTGTCTTCATCTATGTAACAAACTGGCAGGCTGCCTCTCTTAGGAGAGATGCACAGAGGTTCCCTGAGCCTGTGCTGGTATTGCGGCTCCAGGAGGTGTCTGACCAACAGCAAGTGCCACAACTTCCTGTGTGACATTAGCATGTTTATTGGGCAGGACAATAAGAGCCAAATCTTTGAAATAGTGTCAGAGCCTCTCACTGGAGCCTAACACTGGATGAAAAAGAGTCATGGGTGCCTAAGACACCGGGGTGCATGGTCAGCTCTTGTCACTCTGTGGTGTCAAATACAGGGGTTTGTCACTGCAGAGGGGAGTTTTCTGGGACAGAGCTGGACTGATAAATGCTCCGCTGACATTCTATCTGGAGAGCAACTGGGTACCTGGAAAGGAAGTAGGGATCCTGCTATATGCACCTCGCTAGTGCCTTTCTGTGAGTGATGGGGAAGAAGGCGAGCCTAGCTGGTGGGATCGGCTGCCACCGTGTAAGATCTGACAAGTGTTGGGGGGTGGTTCAACAATCTTTTTTTTAGGGTGCCAGTGAGGTGGGAGGAAGGTCTATGGGTATGAGGAACACATCTGTCTGGCAGTAGGGTCAGGCAGGTTGGGAGTGAACCGTTGGGACCCACTGATGGTGAAGGTAAGACAGAAGATTCCAGACTTGGATCAAGAGAGAGAGGCACCCAGAAGAGGGCTGGGTCTGACAATGAGGCTTCCTATGTCTTAGCAGCCAAAGAAAATGCAAGGTCAGAGAGCTGGGTCAGCTGAGCCCTGGAACCCAAAGTCATCTGAAGGGGCACGCACCCCTCCTATGCTGCCCTAGTGGGTCTCTTGGTACAGTGCTCACCAGGCTCTCCAGCAGTCCCTCCTGCCCAGCAGGGCTGAATGAACATCACTGGCCTCTCCCTGTCAGCGGCTGTCAGAGCGCATTTGTGACAGCAACATTCACTCATGCTTCAGGAAGCCACGGGGGAGGTTGGGGGCCAGGGGGAGGGGGATAGCTGGATTTGGTGAGGCCTGATGTCTGCAGAGGACATCAGTGGGGCTGGCTCTCTCCTTCACCCAGGAAGCAGAAGATAGTAGTGGAAGAAACAAAACAGAAAACAGAAGGAGGAATGTGCCCGTATGCCAATACCTCGTTCACAGTGGGACTTCTGCCCTCTGCCTCCTTCTCACTGGTATTGAGTGGCTGACGGTGGTGGGATTTGGCACTAGCCCCTCCCTCACCTTTAAAATCAAGACAGTCACATCCACCCTGGCCAATGGAGTGAACACGAGGCTCTGGTGAGAGCTGGCTCTGAGAGAGCATGAAGTCAAGGCCAGGGGTGCAGTGTCCTCTCGGATGTTGGCTCTGCTAGCAGATGTCTGCGTCATCTATGTGGAGGTCTCTGATGCCAGAGGAGCTAGTGTGCTAACTAGCTGTGGCCATGAGGGTGCAGGACTCAACGGCGCCTCCTACTGTACATTGGCCATTTATGCTCTAAGTTCTCAACCTTCCTACTGCTGCGACCCTTTAATACAGTTCCTCATGTGTGGTGACCCCAACCATAACATTGTTTTCGTTGCTTCTTCATAACTGTACTTTTACTACTGCTATCAATTGTAATATAAATACTTTTTATATTACAACACTATCTTGGCCCACAGGTTGAGAACCACTGACCACTGTTCTAAATGGTTCTAAGTTGTTATTGCTGCCGCCTCTGCGTCTTTAGTACCCCGCCTCCCCCAGTTTCATTCTCGGACTTTGCTGTGAGTCTCACTCATCCTTTCTCCCCTCCCTCCCTCCATCTCTCCTTCTTTCTATTTTCTTCTTCTTATCTAGGTGCACAACCAAGTGAGGAGGACTCAGGTCAGACTGCAGAACCAGAGTTAAAAAGTCAGCCTTGAAGGGTGGGAAGAACCTGGAGTTGTGGCACAGAGGACAACCATCTGAGGCATAGAGACAGCTGTGGAGAGGCAGCTGTGGGCACACATCCTTCTGGGGATGCTTGGCTTCGGTGCTGCATCTTCCAGGTCTCCACTCAGCTTGGCGAGCTTCAGGATGCAGTGCCCACAGCAGTTCCTCTGGGAAGTCTGCCTGACGTTTCCTCCCCCAGTGTAGGAAGCACAGCTCAGAGTGAGGGCTGGAGAAACCAGGAAAGTCAATCACTCGGGCCTAGTCTCTTCAAAGGAAGGAAATGAATCAATAGCACCTGGTCACCTGGAAATGCCAGAGAGAGAGTGGTCAAACAACCTGGTGATCCTTTGCTGTTCTGTTAGGAGCCAGCCTCCACCTCAATCCCCCCAATATCCTGAGCATTGTTTAGGTCCTGATCCTGAGCTTTGTCTCTCAGTGAACAGAAGCCATCTCTATGAAAGAGGCCCATGTGCCTGCATCCTTCATCAATAGAATCTGTCCTTATCACAGATCCTTCCTCTGGGACCTTACCCTGAGCTCTGTTTGTCAGCCTATAGAACTCATTCTTATTGTAGAGGTCACAGGTGCTCTGCTACCTTGCTAGGGAGTTTCTATGTAGCTATGCATAAGCTTTCTTGTGATAATTGTCACGTGGGAACCCCTTCCCAAAGTTTTACTATGCTTAAATGTGTAAGAAGAGCACAAGGCACCCACAGCTGAGATCTGTGGAAAATCAATGCAATACAGAAAAACCTGAGCTAACGTCAAAAATAGTGCGGTTTAGAATACTACTGTACATAGAAAGGTTTCTGTCTGTGAGAACAAAAGTTGCAGAGATGCTTGTTTGAACTAAAATTATTAACTGCAAAAAGTTTTGGTTGTAAAACGTCTCTTCATATTTGGAAGTGAAAGCCTGATACCAGAATTTATTTTTTTTGAACTTTTTGAACTTAATGAGAAAACTACAAAAAGATTTTGGTTATGGATTTCTCATATTTGGAAGGCTAGTACCAGAATTTATCATTTGAATTTTGAGACTTAAGAAATGAAATTAGATGCTGTAGGTAGAGAGGTAGAATATAATGTGAAATAACCATTGCTGGCTGTATGAAAAGGCTACAGATGGCCTTTGTGAGAAGGTGAGATATGAGCAGACACTGGAGAGTGTAAAGGAGCAATAGTATGTTTATCTGGGAACACATTAGGTAATGGAAGAACAAGTTAAATAAAGGCTATGTCATAGAATTAAAAAAATAAATAAATAAATTAATGCACAAAAGAACTGAGTAGCTGCCTTGTCAAAATGACAGAAATGGTGGCCAAGTTTATGAATAAGTGTTCAGTGTCAATTGTTGTCAGGGAAATGCAAATCAAAATCACAATGGATTATCAGGGTACCTGTGTTACCTAGCAAGGAAACTGAATAGAAGCAACAACATGATGTCATTGGTAGGAATGTAAATTGTTTTACCCACTGTAGAAAACTGTATGTTGATTCCTAGAAGAGAAAAAAAATGTGGAACTATTATATATATGACTGAGCAGCACCACATATGCTTATATAGCCCAAGGATTTGTTTTTTCACAGTTGTTGTGTGATATTCTGTTTGTGTTCTGAAAAATAAAGCTTAAAAAAAAAGAAAAAAAAGGAAAAAAAAGAGAAAAAAAAGAAATGAAATGCACAATAGAGATTTCATTGCAATGGGACAATTTCAAGTTTATAGTAATGACCTAGGAACTGTATGCTGGAACTGGGTTAAAAATGGAACTGTTTAAATGAAGAAATTTATTGTTTCTACCTTGACTCAAGATGCAGTTTTGTGTATGCATATATGCTGGTGATTCATGTATTGTTCTATGTTAAAAATGCAATTGTTTTGTGGAAAAAAATAAATAAATAACCCCCCCCCCAAAAAAATGTGTAAGAAGAGCAAACCATGAGGTTAGTCTCTGGAAGTTTTTGACCTAGTGCCTGCAAAGATCTCCCCACTGGCTGTGAGGTTTGTGGGGTACCAAACACCCCAGGAGTACATTTTGGAAAGCTATGTGAGAATGAAATGTGTGTGAACAAGCTGACTAGGCATGATACGTGCATCCATAAGCGCGATATGTAGGTGCTCAGCTAACGTGGGACCTGGGGCCACTTGTCTTCACCTCACTATGTCAGGTGTGGCCAAATCGCTGGTTTTTGGAACTCAACTCTAGCCCTCCACTCTGGCAGAGCATCTCCCCCAGGCTCTCCAGCCATGAGGTAAAGGCTTCAGGCAGCTTCTGCCTCCATGATGCTCTGCCTGTGTTGGGGGTGTGGCCACGGGGGGCTGTGGTCACAGGGGAGCCAACCAAGAGCACCAAGGCCGCCCATTGCCATGGAGACGGGCCCATGGGCCAACCAGGCCCAGGCTGGTCAGTGAATGAATAAACGTGGCCCATTTTTCTGCCTTTGTCCTGAGGCTCCCCGCGGCTTCCTGCTGTCAGCCCCAGCTGTGGGGAAGGCGGAATGTGCCTGACTGATATCGCCGGGCCGCCGCCGGGCAGCGCCAAGCCTGGCCTGGCTGCCCCACGCCAAGATTCATGCCCGGCAAACAAGCCACACTTTGTTCCTGTGGGAAAGTCCGGCCTCTCAGGAAAGAGCTTCTCTCCGCCGGGCCCTGGGCTGGGGACGCGCAAATTGAACAAAGCCTCATCCGCTGGCCACAATTCATGGGCCCAAGGTCCACCTCCGCCCCGGAGAGGAGAGGACGGGTCTGCCCAGGGGGGTGGAACTCCGGGCCATCCCTTTGTCCCCCTCCTCCGGAAGTCCCTGCTGTAAGGTCTCCCTCACCTGCCCTTTGCTGGTTCCTGCCCTGCCTCTCACTGCAAAGGGGGAGCTGGGTAGGAAGCAGGTGGTCCTGGGCTGGATAGCAACGTGAATGGAGTACAGTAGGGACCCTGAGGACCCACTGGGTTGGAAGCTCTTGCTCCCTGCAGCTAAGGTCCAAGGTACCGGCTTCCACTTCCACCTACACCCAGTGCTGGGCCTGGACCAGTCCTGACTATGCCACTCAGAAGTGGGCCTGGCCTCACTGTGGTCCCCTGTCAACCTCCCAGATGCTGAGTCCACTGCCTGGAGAGCAGGGGAGAAGCAATCATCCACATCAGCAATCAGGGGGAGCTGCTGAGTTCTGGTCACATTCAAGGCTTGCAGTCAGGGGCCTCCTGTGGATCACTTCAAAGGATTCCTGAGCACAGGTGTCCAGAGAGAGAGAGAGGTGACCTCAGCTGGGAGGGCTATGTGGGCATTGACTCTCCAATCTTAAGTGTTATATGGACATCATGCATTCCTCTCCGGGATGCATGACACAGAACCCCTAACAAATTACTTAAAGACTGTTTGGGAACCAGGTAATGCCATCTACCGACACTTGGTTCCCAGGCTACCCCGTCTGTAGCATCAGGCCTGTGACCCAAGTAACATCAGAGAAGCTAAGACTTTCAGGGTCAAATACCTATCCAAGGTCACAAAGCTCTCACCCATTGCTGGACTCAGGTCCTCCCAGAAGCAAGGACTGAAACAGGGGTTCGAGGACAAAGAGCGGAGAGAAGCAAGCCAAGAAAGAGAGTGGACCCACATGAACCATGTTACAAGCATAGTGGTCAGGGGACTCTAGAGACACAGAGGACAGATACCCAAATAGAGGCAGGAAAGATGCTGCTTGGGGCGGGGGCATTGGCTCTTGTGATCATGAAGGCTGAGAAGTCTGAGAGGCTGCCTGAATGCCGGAGAGCCTGGGGTGCTAGCATGCAGACCAGCGTAAGCCCTGAGCCCCAGCATCTCTGTACAAGGTAGAGCGTGCACCCAAGGTGCTGGTGTAAGCACTGAAGTCCAAAGGCCAGAAAACCTGGAGGTACAGTGAACAGGCAAGCCTCCGCTCTGAGAGTTCAACGTACTTCCCTGATGGTCTCTTCCACTCAGGGCCTTAGCTGATTGATTAGTGCTGTCTGTCTGGAGTAGAGATGCTCTCCACCTGTGTAGTCCTAAGTAAGTCTCCCCACGAATCACTTCCACAGACCACCGAGAAATGTCTTTAGCAACTGTGTGGATATCCTAACTTCATCCCATTGGGCAGGCACCTATTCTTAAATATCACAGCATGTGAGGAGCTCCTGTAGGCAATTACAACTGCATCCTGATGGGGACACTTCGGGGAGGGGGCATGGGCCAGTTCTGCCTGATTGTTCCTGAGCAGCCCCCATTACCTTAAAGCAACTGAGCAAAAACCCGGCATAGCATCAGGGAAGGTCTAGACCATGATGTCTGCAGCCCAGCCCCATAGGTGCTCTAGAGTCTCAGAGAGAGAGAGAGAGAGAGAGAGAGAGAGAGAGAGAGAGAGAGAG
>CABHPP010124327.1:38351-53131 GCA_902168425.1 Peromyscus attwateri
AGAGAGAGAGAGAGAGAGAGAGAGAGAGAGAGAGAGAAGAGAGAAGGCCTTTCAGGTTGCTGCCACACTCAGCATCCTTCCTTCCCTGTCTTTGTTCTTGCCTATGCCCTGGGCCATAGCTCCCTCAAGCTGCTTCATCATGTCTGAGGAAGAACAGGCCCCGGAAAGGCAAGGGTTACAGGAAACAGTGGTTTGCAGCAATTTCAGACACGGGATTTTAGAAACTGTCCAAATTGAGGGCCTCTGAAATCACTTATCTCTTCTTGGCCTCAAAATGGCATCTTTTAAATTGAGATAATGGAAATGTTTCTCCCACCAGGAGGCATAAAGGAAACCAATTCCGTTCTGTAATCCAAAAGGTAAGTTTTAATTTTCTCTTTCTTCAGTAGCCCCAGTAAAGCAGACACTCGGTGCCCGTGCCAACGTCCCTGACCTCATCTTGGGTATTGAGGGAATCTGAAAGCTACCTTGCTTCCACACCCTGGCAGACAGGAGGGGAAGCTGAAACCTGGAAGTGACTAGAGTCGGCTGTGCCTGGGAACATAGCTGCACTCTGACATTGAGTGCCTGCTACACGCCTGCTCAACAGTGAGTCACAGGGATGCCGAGGTGAGGGAACACTGGCCCCAGCTTTTGGGGGACAGATGGAGCTGTAGATCATTCTGTACCCTATGGTAAGGGGGGACAATATGTGCAGCTATGACCCTGGCTGTTGTACCCAGTGGCACAGCCACCAAGCTCTCCTTCCCTAAGGAGCCAGTCAGGAGGCCCCTCCCCATGTCTTCCAAAACCCATCAAAGACCCCTAAGAGAAAAGTCTGGGTCAGTTCCTAAGAACTTCTGTGCTCTGAGGGGCTACCAGGGCATTTGGGTATGCTGTGGAGATGCCCCAAAAAATTTCAAAGTTATTTCAAATGTAGCATTCTGCTATGTGACAAGAAGATCCCTGGCCACAGCAGGGGGCAGTGGAAAGTGTCTTCAGACCAGGGCCATGGCTTTACTCAGCACTGGTCTCTTTCTTGATGTGGGGTTGAAGAATGCCTTAGCTAAGTGGGATACTTGGCTCTCATGGCAGGTCTGAGCACAGGGCCTGAAGAACAGTGAATTTGGAAAAGAGAATCCATTTGAGGAGGCAAAGGGGTCTGAGGAATAGCTATCTTAGACGCTATTTAGGAAAAAGTCCATGGTGTGAAAAATCTGAGAACCAGCCCATTCCTCAAGAGCCCCAGAAGGATGCAGAAGAGAATGACAGACGCCCTAATGTTAGCAAGCAAGCAAAGGAGCAGAAGTTTGATAAAGGCCAAGGCCACATACACAGAAACAATGGGCCCCTTTGTTTTGGCATTAAGTGATAGGTCTGATGGAAGCACAGTGCACGCCCCTGGTGGGGGCTCCAGCCTCCAGCACTTCCCCAGTCCTCACAAAGACAGGGCATCACTGTGTTAGCACCTACATGGCACAGGGCTTCTGCCGGCTTCAGAACGTGGACTCCTCCCATACTGGGAGGGGGGGCATGTTCCACAGTCCAACAGCACTGTCCTGGGCATTCTGCTGGCATCTTGCCAGGGAGATAGGTGTGGGGAAAGGCTGCCAACCGACCCCAGCCCTTTCCTGAGAGTCAACTGTTATAATCTAGGAACAAGCCTGCAAGAAGACCCAGATTTATCAGCTCCCAGCAGTGGTCCCCAAACCTGGCTACCTGTTGGAACAATCAGATAAGCTGTCTTATCATTACCCTCAACGATGCTAAAGTATTGGCCTATTAGCCTGAGAATCCGGATTTTTAAAAATGGTCCCTGAGTGACTCTAATGCTTGTTTAAAATTATGAGCACTGACCTGAAAGGTCAAGGAAGTGGCCCAGAGAACCATCTCTTTATTTTACATGTGTGTGGTACACATATATGTGTGTGTTTACAAAGGCAAAGGTGTACTTATGGGTATGGATGCATCGGTATGTGTGCACAGGTGTTGGTGGAGATCACAAGTTGATGTTAGGTGTCCTTCTCAATCACTGTCCATTTATTTCTGTGTATATGTTGATGGGGTGAATGTGTGCCTTGGCACACAGAGCATGGCTTTTAGGAGTTGATTCCCTCCTTCTACCATGTGTGTCCCTATGACCAAATTCAGGTCGTCAGGCTTGGCAGCAAGTGCCTTCACTCGCTGAGCCATTCAACTGGCCTGTTTCCATTTTATCACTAGGCGGCAACATTCCACATGCCTGCTCAGTAGCCTGGATCCCAGAATGAAGCAATGTGCCTGGGAGAAGTCACATACAGCAGGCAAACAAGACTAGTGAAAAAGAATCCGTGTGGTTGCAAGGCATTGAGATGGAGGGGCCGCTTGTTACCTCAGCACAACTCAGCTTGCTGACTGATGCTGCTGGTGGGAACGCATGTGTTACAAGTTGCTACTAACAAACACATGTGCCACCAACTGCTACTAACACATGTGCTACAAATTGCTACTCACACATGTGCTACAAACTGCTAAGCTGAACATCCAGGCTGTGTATTCAAGCTATCCACTTGTATTTGGATTTTTCCTCTTGTGTTTCACTTTCCTTTCAGCCGTGTTTAGGCATGTTTGAAGTTCGACCTTTGCACATGAGTTCTTCCTTCCGCTCCAGCTGGCAGGGCCCATCGGAAGCTGTAAGTGCATCCATTTTTGCTCAGGCAAGACAACCAGCTGCCTTTCCTGGAGGAGACACCTAACCTTTAAACCATCGTCTCGGAACTTGGATGCACAACGGAAATGCTCTGGGGGTTGTGACTCGGACATCCGTGCATGCTATTTTTGGTCTGTGCCCAACACACATATGCTCTGGGTCACCCACCTGAAGGCAAAATAGCTCAGTCAAAATGTCACAGCAATAGCTTCCATGAGATCTTCCTATCCCTAGTCTGGGGACAGTTCGACAGCAGAGTCACATGTGTCCAGCCCCAGAAGAGGTGTTCCACAATGGCCCAAGCAAAAGCTGTCTGGACTCCCTGGTTTGACCCCTGATGAAGAACATCTTCTATCAACTGTCACCATGCCTGTGAACCCCCCATTGAACTTGTTTCCTGGGGCCTTCTGCCACACCCTCCCCCTGGGTGCTAAGATGACATTGTGCCAAGAGGGATCCGTGAGGAATGAGGTGGCCTGCTGCCTTGGAAACAGAAATGTGAGATTGATCTCAGGTTTGAGGATGTAAAGGGTGATATTATGGGATTAAAGTGACCCGGGAAAGCCAGCAAACATGGTTGCTCTGGACTCAGGCAAAGAAGAGGTATAATGCATGAGTGGACGATGTGGCCTTGCTTCGGGTTAGGCACAGGTGTGACTGGCCTTCAGGGCTCTGGCACCTGCAGTAACAGTGTGGCACTAGTTCCTTGGGGAGGACCACAGCTTTCCTGGGGAAATCCTGGTCAAAAAGACAGGTGTGACGGCTCTCACCTCATTCTCCCAAGACTCCCCTCTATCCAGAAGCCACAGGGAATGGAGCCACATGAACAATGTGTACCTTAAAGTGACTTTTTAAAAGCAGCTGCAAGCAAGGACCTCAAGAATAGAACCCAGGCAGGGAAGGGAGTCAAAAGTGCAAAGTGACATGTACAGAGTGGTAAAGGGGCCAGGGACAAACTTTTACATCTTTTCCATGCCAGAGGAGCCAAGCACACTCTTGTTACAGTTAAGCGGCTGGGAGGATTGAGTCTCTCACATGCTCATATGTGGTGGGCTTCCTTCATGTCCAGAGCTCCTGAAGTACTCAAGGTGAAATGCCTTAGTGGGCAGTGTGGAGCCTTCAAAAATACCTTAAATAGAGTGTCCATCATATACAAGGAGCACCTATGCACCAATAAAAGGAGAGGTGGCCCAACAGGTGCCTAGGTAATAGACTTGAACAGGTGCTTCGAAGTGACAATGTCTACACCACCATTAGATCTATAAAAGGAGGTCCAACCTCACCACAGGCAGGGAAAGGTCAATCAGAACCATTACCCTGACAAAGGGCACAAGCCAGACACAAACATATGCTGTAGGACACATTCATTTCCAGATAGTTCATATCTGCATTAACGTTGCCAGAGACCACCCTTCCCCTGCTCTAACCTTTTCCAGATTCCCAGGACCTCCCGACTCCTTCCCTCCTTCCATTCTCCATGAAAGGCTGTGACACTCTGTGGTATGAACCCATGTCCCTCTGAACCTCACTGATCTCATTCAAAAGATGGGATGTTCAGTCTAGAAAGCTTTGTGGTCCCATTCGTGTTCATATTCAAAAGTTTCTCAGACTCCACCAGGAGCCATGTTCCCCTCATCATGGCACAGGGTGGGGCTGAGTCTTCCTTGGGTCTCAGAAGGATTCCTGAGGTTGACCCTCCCCACAACCTCAATCAAATGTATCTCAGTGGGTGCCTCTGCAAGCATTTTCTAAAGTCTGGGTGTTTTTCACTGGTTCAGGAGAACTGTGAATGTTTATGAAAGGATGTGGTTCTCCGAGATTCTTAGGGAGATTGCTCTTGTCAAACCAGGATGTTCGGCAAGTCCACTGTACACGTGCGTCCTAGTGACTGCGGCAGTGTCCATGTCACAACAACTAGAACGGAGGCTTCTGAGTGGCCATCGGGGAGCTGGGGAGATGGCTCAGTCAGTAACCCACTTGATATACAAGCATGAGGACCCAGTTCTGGCTCGCCAGTGCCCATTGTAAACAACTGGCATGGGGGCACATGCCTGCAACCCCAGTCCTAGGGAGGCAGAGACAAGAGGGCACCCGGGGTTCACCGGCCATCGGCCTTGTCCAAACAGCAAAGTCTACTTTAGTGAGAGACCCTGTCTTCACTAAGTAAGGGAAAGAGTGACTGAGGATGACATCAGACATTGACTGCTGACCTCCACAAATGCATGTGTAGGCACATGTACTTACACACACATGTGCACACATACAAATATGTGCACATAACACATGCATGTGTGTGCATTTGCACACACACACACACACACACACACACACAGGAAGATTTTGAGTGGCAATCAGTATTTTTAGACAACTCCCAGGAGACTCTGATGTATCAAGGTATGAGGAACAATTGGCTCCTGTTGAGACCATTTCTGCCAGCCCATGCTCTATAAAGGGGATCCAGGTCTGCCAATTGAATGGGCCTCCATTTCTTTATAGCTAAAGTGGCATCGTGGCTTCATGCAACCTCCGGAGCCTGAGGCAGAGCTCAATCTCAGGCCCTCCAGGGAGGATTCCAGGCCCTGTGGCTCCTGGACAAGGCAGGGGTGGGAGCAGCCCAGCCCAGCCCACCTAATAAATCACAGGCCAGGAAACGCCGGGTGGGTGCCCCCGAGCTGATGTGTACCACATTAACTGCTTCATTGGTGCCCCACAAGCGAGCTTTGTGCTACACAGTGCAGGGAAGAGGGTGGGCAGTTACCAGAGGCAAGCCTGGGCCAGCGCGCCCCCAGGGTCTCCGGCTCCCCAAGTCTCCTCACGCAGGGGCCAGAAACACGGCTTTTTTATTTTTCAGAAGGTGGGGGGCATTTGGCTCTGAGTTTGAGGGCACACAAAAGGCTCTCAAAAGGGAGACAGAAATCTATTGCCCGCCTGGCCAGAAATTGCCCTGGGGGGAGCTGGGCTAGAGCCAAGGGCCGAGAAGCCATCCCAGGGGGACCTCAGAGAGGCCTCTTCAAGGGGAACAGGGCTGGCCAGCTGCAGGAAAGTATCACAAGGGGGTGCAGTCCCTTATGAAAATCTCAGGATAGTGAGTTTCACTTCAAGCTCTGACAGGAGAGGGACAAATGGAAGGTGATACGGATGAGGCATCCTTATCAGTAACTGGTTGTGTGAACTACATGGAAGGCTCAGGCGAGACAGATACACTCACCAGAGAGGGTGCCCTTGCTTCACCCATCTGCTAGAAGGGTTAGACTTTGCTACCTGAAACAAAGGCTCTTAGAGAAGCAGGAAGCCTTGGCCAAAATGCCAGCAGTAGCTTTGCCCCAGGGGAGGTACGAGACTGAGCACAGAGGACCAGCGAAGGTTCAGACCAGGAAGTGGGGCTAACAGCATCTACTCCCTGCTTGTCATTCTGGGCCCAGGGATGTGGGGAGGGCTGATGTCAGTGGGTAGGCTGCTTCTGTAGTCTATCCTGGGTGGACTTAGAGACTGGGCAATCCTGGGTGGTGAGGGGGTGGGCAGCTAAGGGTTATAATATTGGAAGGGAAACAAGGAAATGTGTCCTAAGATGAGCAAGACCTGAAGAGCCCAGCACCCCTGGAGTGCCTGCCATCAGAACTCGCTCACCCACGCTGCCTCTGAGTCTCTATGTGACCCTCATCTCCATCCACACTGTCTCCCTCCTACCTCAACTCAGCAGGAATTGGAAGATACCAGCAGCCATTAGGATGGGTGAGCAGGGCAGCCAGGTGTCCAGGCTCACTCCTTTCAAGACGAGCAGGGGGCCCTCAGAGGTCTTTTCTCTCCTATTTCACACGGTTCTGTGGTGGATTCAGCCAGAACGAATGCTCAATTAAATACATTTAAAGGCAATGAAGTGTAATTTCTCCTCCGGAAATAACTAGGGAACAGAGCCGTACTTCCAGCCAGCTCTCAGGGTCCCAGATTTGTGACCAGGGAGTTTTGCAGAGCTAGTGGGAGTGGGTGAGATAGTAGGCATGGGCCTGGCACAAACACGTCCAGAAAGTTCCTACGGAGTACCAGGGGATGTTCTACGGGCAGGAGGTACAGGCTGACACCCAGCAGGGACAGAATTGAAGCCCCTCAGCCTGTCTAGGGGGAAAAGGACACTGGGCTGGAGGGTCAGCTTGGAAAGCCCCGAGAAAGCATCACAAGGAGATGCGTTCCCCTCAGGAAATGCTGATGAGCGACTGAGCACTGGACCAGACATGACAAGTCAAATCCCTGGTTCATCACTCACAAGTTATCTGACATTGACCAAAGGGTTGGCCTGGCCTCTTCAGCCTCAGTTTCCCTATTTGCAAGAGAGGAAGGAGTGATGGTTTGGTGGGCAGAAGACTACATGGGAGATGCTACAGAGAGCACTTGAAGCGTAGCGGACACTCACCATTAGTGACTAAGGAAGACGAATGATTGGTGTGGTTTAAAACCCACACAGGTTACAGGGTCTACAGCAGGCAGATGCTGCCAAGAGCTCCCCCAGCATTTGCTGGTTTTCTCAAGAGGCAGCTGGGATGGAGGCACAGTGGACACTAGACTGTGTGTTCAACCACACAGGGGGCTCAATAGAGGACAACCGTCCCGAGGCACTGGGGTCGTGGTACGGCGGCAAGGATCTGTGTCAGAGGAAGCCAGTTCTGTGGGTGGGACAGTAGGCCCAGGCCAACGTGTCCAGCAGGTAGTGAACATGGCTTGATGGGGTTGTTGAATGTGTGGCTTGGATGCTACCATTCTAGTCCTTTGTTTCTGGCTGATGTGCCCCAGCCGTCACAGCTGTCCTCCTCAGTAAGAGCTGCCAGGGAAGGTAAGTGAATGTGCTGCCTTTGTGCTCCTGGTTGAAGCACCAGAAGAGGGGCAGGTGGAAATGGAAGTCCTTCCCCTGAAAGTGTGATATGGGTGGAGCGGGAAAATACAGAGTTAGACCAAGTGCAGCCTCCATATTCCAGGGAGAGTCAACGCTTTGCACACCCAATCCTACGCTTCCCCATGTGTCAGTATTGGCCGCTAAAGGTGGAGTTTGCCCATTTGGAACATAAACTAAACAGCCTTCCTCTCCTAAAGGCAATGTGGCCAGCTCTGCTGCAAGGATTTGTGGCAAATTGCTCACAGGTGAGTGTAGTCCCCAAGGTGCTTCACCTGGCAAGAAGCAAGAGTCAGGGTTGGAAGCCCCAAAGTCTAAGAGTCAGATCTGTCAGGCCCGTGTGGCTCTTCTGAGCCCCCTACCCCCGATCATGCCCGCTAGCCTCCTCCAAGAGTGACTGTTTATTTTAGATGTTTCCTGATTCCATCACTCAATTAACAAGTCAGCAGGTGACTCCACCTCCCACCACCACCAGAAACTTCCACACTGGCACTACTGTTTCATACTCTGCTGGTTTCTCCCCTTACGCCACCACATGGGTCATTTGTGTCTTTCCCTTTGTCTCCTCTGAGCCTCCTCAGTGCAGGGAGGTGGGATACAATCATGACCCACGGCGTTTCTGAACTCCGAGGGCATTGTGCTGCTCTTGTGTGTTGCTGCCTTCCTGTGGACTGGTCACTGAATGAGTGTGACTGTACCTGGAGGTTCAGAAATGAGAAGAAGCATAGATCAGGTGCAGTTGTTGTAAAGCTGGAAGAACCGGAGCCAGCAGGACAGAGGAGAGGGGTTGGCAGGCTGCAGCCATAAAAAAAATGGAGAGGGTGGAGATCAAGGTCCAGGAGGCAGGAATATTCAGCTGAGGTTGACGCGGGGTCCGAGACCAGCCATCGATTGCTAAGGCCAGACTGGGCTCCACACCGACAGCTTACAGAGGCCAAAGCTCACCATGGGCCTCTACAGCGGGATACTTACACAGGTGTTTTGAGTGTAAAACCCATTCCTAGGACAAGTGAATCATGGCCTGTCATGTTATAACCTTTTTCCTGTGCAGGTTTCAGCTTCTGTGCTAGACTGTAATGTGGGGGCAGTGGGGCTGAGCACAGGGATGGCCGACTGGATTTGAGCCCCAGCCTTCCTACTGATGGTTGTGACTTGGGGCAAGGAACCAAGCTTCTCTGCACCCCTTGGGCTCACAAGCACTGCTGCTCTTAGGACTGAATGAGGCTGTCTGTAAGCCAGAAGGTACCTGATGCACAGACCTGCCCACTGTGCAGTCTTATTAACTGGCACATGCGCACTGCCTGCCTCCCCCCTCCTCCCTCATTCCTTCACCCCTCTTCTTCCCTCCACTCTCATTCTCTCCCTCTGTTTTTGCGGTACTGGGGATCGAACCTGGGACTTCCTTCCTCCACATGCTCTGCCACTGAGCTCTATCCCCAGCTACCAAATGCTTTTCTTGAATGAATGTATTATCTGCGACATTCAGGGTTCAGGGGAATGGTAAGTGTTCTCAACCTTCAGGTCACTTTTTTTGTGTGTGTGTAAAAATGAAATTCAGGAAGTAGGAAGTGAACGGTGGCCCTGCATGCTTAGTTCCAACCTTCTTCCAAGACTCCTGTGAACCTCCGCAGTATGCAAGCCTCTGTGCCTCTGTGTTCTTGCTCAGCAGTAATAACATCTATCTGAATGCCCGTGGATCTCTTTCCAATCCCTGCCCTGCTCCCTTAGCACAGGAAGAGACGTAGATCCAACCCCATCACATCCAGGTGGGTGGCCTTGGCTACCCTACACAAACACATTACAGTGTTAAAGCCACTCTAAGGATATGTATATGTCAGGGATGAAATCAGACTCACATTCAGTGTCCTCCCTCAGCTCTGTGTCCACAGCAGTAAGTACCTGGGATGCCTGGCAACCCTCTGTCACCAAAGACAGATGCAGAGGACACGGGTGTGATGGGGCAACCCATTTCTCACCCTACCTACCACAGATGGCAATGCAGATGTTGAAGGAAGTCACTTCTCTCTCAGCATCTCAAAATACCCATTTCAGAGGGAGACTGGGGGAGTGATAGATCATGTTCGTGAGCCAAGGCCAGGAGAACTAATCAATATAGAGGGGGCAGAGGGGGACAGGGGAGTCACAGCAGAGAACACTCATTGGAGCAAGGGCAGACCAGAGACGATTCTGCACTGGGGGAGTTCTAGGAAGGAGCCTCCTCCGGCATTTCATCTAACCAGTTCTTAGGCAACACTACTTAGTTGTGGAATTAAAAAGACTAACATTGGAAATGAATAGCCAATGGGACCCCTGCTCCCAAACACATACACAAATGACAAGACAGATTCCGAGAGATTGCGTGGATATGTGAGCGGCACAAGATTCCAACTGCCTGGGTTTGGTTCCCAGCACCCACATGGTGGCTCACAACTATTAGTAACTTCAGTTCCAGGAGATCTGACGCCCTCTTCTGGCCTCTGGAGGCACCAAGCCCACACATGGTGCACCGACACATGCAGGCACACATTCATACACGTAAAATAAAACAAATATAAAACAATTTTTATTTAAAAATTTCAACTGCTTCCTTTGGCTGAGATGAGTGGTGGTGTCTGTGCCCTCTCACTGCATGTCCCGTATACACAGACCCCACTTAACAAAATTGAGATATCACAGCTTTCACACCGGGGTGAAAGTGTGTTCATACGTCACTGTTTTTCACCACCATTCCATAAGCTGCCCAGCTCTCCACTGTTTTACTTTGGAGTAGGCTTGGTCAGACTGTCGGCATCCTGAGAATGCTGAAGGTAGCTGGGCTAAGCTGACTGTCCAGTAGGCTAAGTATATTAAACAATTCTAGGACTCAGATATTTTCAGCTTATGATGGGTTTACATGGATCAACCCTGAACATTATCAAGGACCATGTATATGTGCTTGTTCTTGTGGCATCCCCCAGGGGGGCTCCTTTGGTGCCCAATGTAACACCTTCTTTGTTAGTTATCCCTACCACATGCTCAGCTTCATGCCCACCTTGGCCCCAATGATGCCCACCTATATTTATTACGCTGAAGTCATATCCAGACACCCAGAACCACCTAGATACTTCTGCCACATGCCTCACAGGCAGGACATACCTGATGTGGTCAATATATAAGTCAGCATTTCCTCTTAGTGTCAGCCTTCTTCTGGATTACCAGCTCAGGAATGGTGACCAGGATGTGAATGCCAACCTGCATGGCTCTTCCCAATCACCATGTCAGCCCACTCACATGGTTCTCTGGGTGACTCTTTCACTGCACCTGTACCTGTTACCAGGACAACAGCCCCCTTCCTCGGTGCCCTTCCCTCCATCCAAATCTTGGCCCAGAGATGGCTTGGTGTTTCAGAGGACCTGGGTTCAGTTCCCAGCACCATCCCTGTTCCCAGTTCATAACCACCTGTAAATTCAGTTCCAGGGTTTCTGAAACTCTAGTTTCCAAGGACACCTGCATACCTGTGGTGCACATAAACACACACACACACACACACACACACACACACACACACACACAGAGAGAGAGAGAGAGAGAGAGAGAGAGAGAGAGAGAGAGAGAGAGAGGACAGAGACAGACAGACAGAGACAGACAGACAAACAGAATAAATAAATCTTCTAAAAAGTGAATTCAGTCATTCTCCAGCTTCTTCAAGTTCAAGTTGACTGGATGATGGATCACATGAGAGCTGAGACCTCTTTATAGTTTTCAGGGTTGCAGCCTAGAAGGAGACAGATGGTTCACAGGCCACTCTGGATACCGAGGACCTTGTGAAAGACACTGGCAATGAAGGGACACAGGGATCTCAAGGAGGGTGTCTTAGCTACTGTTTTATTGCTGTGAAGAGACATCATGACCAAAGCAACTCTTATAAAAGAAAGTATTTAATTGGGGACTTGCTTACAGTTTCAGAAGGCTAGTCCATGATCATCATGGTGGGAGCAGTAGCATGGCACTGGAGCATTAGCTGAGAGTTTTCATCCTGACACACAGGCAGCAGGCAGAGAGAGACACTGGGCCTCATGTGGGCTTTTGAAACCTCTAACTCCGCCCTCAGTTGACACATCTCCTAATCCTTCCCAAACAGTCCATCAACTAATGACTAAGCATTCATATGAATATGGGCCTGTGGGGTCATGTTCATTCAAACCAGCTCCTGGGATGAGAAGCAGTGGAAGGCAGAGCCAGCCTGACTTGGCAGGTCAGGAGAGGAAGAGGTGTCCTCAATCCTGAGAAAGGCATGGAGATCCAGCCTCTGTTAGTTATGGGGATAGACCTCTCCTTTGCCTTTGGTCTTGCTGGGGCCTCCATTTCCTCATGCTGTCCAAGAGCCAGTGGTATGGTGCCTACATCTACAGTCAGTCTACAGGGTCAGCGTTCTGGGTCCAGAGCAAAGCAGAAGATGATGGTGGGCAGGAAGGAGCCAATGGAGGTCTGGGCAGACTAATGCATTCCTGGCCCCAGGGCAACCTCTTAGCCAAAAGAAGCAACAAATCAGTGTTTCCATATGCACATGAAGAAGGTGGCATTGTGACGCTGTGTCCTGTCACTTCAAGTTCCCATGAATTAAACTCCCTTTCTACATGCACAATGCCCAATGTCTGGCTGCGATGCCAAGATACTGTTTCCTCCTTCTAAGACCCAGTTCAAATGACACCTCAGCTGGGGAGCTCCCCTTTGCTCCCCAACAAAGACAGCCATTCTGTTCCCAAGGGCCTGAAGTATTTCCTGGCCTGATTCTAACTTCCTATTGACTTTTCTTTCTCATTTCTCCCCCTATCCTTAGGCAAACCATCAGACTTCAATAATCCCAGTTTGCAGCACATGTTAGTTACCTGGTAAAACATTAACTGGTAAGCAAATTAAAAGTGACAGGACAGAATTATGAACTGTGACCATTCCTGATGCTTGTGTTGGTGGCAATGGGTTTTCCTGTCACTTGCCAACAACGATGTGAGTTTTTATACCTGATGGTGTTTAGGAAAAGATGTAATACCTTACAGACTCAAAATCCAAAGCTGATTTAATTTGTTGATGCACCAACATAAAAGACCTTCAATTCAGACCTAAGCAAAGTAAAGCCCAGGGCAGCTGCCATCCAGGGAAAAGTCTCTGTCATGGCAGTGGTGAGTGCCAGCTTGCAATTCCTGCCTTGGCGTCTTAGGCATCATAAACGGATGGCACTGAAAGGCGATGTTTGGAAGCAAAGTTTACAGTCCACTTACCAGTGGAGAGGCATTTATGGACATGGGCTATGAACTTGTTTTCATTTTGATGGCTTGTGAAATCTAATTTCCATGCAAATAGGAAAGGGAGTGTCTCAGAGTGCCGACTTGGAGGACTGTTTGAGCATCAGCTGTGTGACTAATATTTGGGAGGCTGGACAGTGTCCAAGGACACTTAAGGAATTTTGGTATCACAAAGGAAGGCCAATGTGCTGTGATGAGACAATTTGGTGTCCAGGCAAACAAACAAGCTGGCTCAGAGGAAGAGACGGTCTGAGCTGCCCAGTGGCTTTGCAGCAATTCTGTTCCCAGAAATCTGTGGTCTTGGAGAAAACTTGCTATTGACTCATCTGTTAAAGTCTCATCTAGCCAAGTGCTCTTAATGTTTTAAATATTCAGAGGGAAATGCAAATTTTTAGGCCTAAGGTAAAGATCTTGGTAATAGAATTTTAAAAAATCATACTTGTTAGTATGTATGTGTATGATATCTATAAGTACCAGTATGTGGAGATGAGTGGGTTACTTTCAGAACTTAATTTCTCCTTCTATGGTGGGCTAAAATCATTAAACTTATGTCATCAAGTTTGTGGGTCAAGCATCTTTACCTAATGAGCTATCTCACTGGCCCACTAATAAAAGGGTTTTTTTTTTCCTTTTTATATTTATTTATCTTGGTTTTTTGAGACAAGGTTTCTCTGTGTAACAGCTCTGGCTGTACTGGAACCAGCTCTGTAGAATAGGTTGGCCTTGAACTCACAGCGATCCACCTGACTCTGTCTCCCAAGTGCTAGGATTAAAGGTGTGAGCCACCACCACCCGGCATAATATTTATTTTTATGTTATGTGTATAAGTGTTTTGACTTATGTATTTAAGTGCACTGTGTATCTGCCTGGTACCTGTGAAGGTCAGAAGAAGGCATCAGATCCCCTGGCACTGGAGTTACATATGGTTGTGAGCTGCCATGTGGGTGCTGGGAACTGACCCTAGATCCTCTGCAAGAGCAGTAAGTGCTTTTAACCAATGAGGCATCTCTTCAGCCCCCTTGGATAATAGAATTTTAATGAATGATTCTGCCTCTATGCTGTGAGTAACATCAATGGCGAGCCTGAAGTTTAAAACCAGTAAAGGAAGGAGGGGCCATTCTGATGACTGGAGAAAACGCTGTAAAAACAGAACAGTTGAGACAATGACACCCACCTTTAATCTTAGCACTTGAGAGGCAGTGCTAAGATATCTGAGTCTGAGGCCAGCCTAGTCTATATAATGAGGTCTAGGCCAGCCAGGGCTACAGGGTGAGACCATTAAGAAAAAAAATAGGACATCTATATCACACCCATCTCCAAGGCTCAGAGACCATCCCAGGAGGGTGGGTGGAAAGATTGTGAGAGCCAGAGGTTGGGCAGGACCAGAAGATGTGACAGGACTCATAGCAGCTGTGGTCACCCACAAAAATCAAGCCAGTCAACATTCCAGCATAGAGTGGGAAGGGGTTCCTGAGCCCATACCCCGGCTGAGGACCCATGGGATTCTAGAAGAGGGAGATTTGGTTTTTGGTAGGTTGATCACTCTCCAGTGGCTGGCCCAATCCTAAAAGTACGTGGAAAGCACAACACCTGGAGTCAATGGGTTATTTAAGAGACAGAGAGAGAGAGAGAGAGAGAGAGAGAGAGAGAGAGAGAGAGAGGACACGAAGTTGGGGAGGGCAGAGAGGTGGAGTATATATGGGAGGAATAAGGAGGGAATTGGGAATGAGTACTGTGGATGAGAACGGCATGAAAGAAGCTGTGTCAGCCAGGCAGTGGTGGCACTCACCTTTAATCCCAGCACTCGGAAGGCAGAGGCAGGCAGATCACAGAGTTCTAGGCCAGCTGGTCTACAAAGCAAGTTCCAGGACAGTCAGGGCTACACAGAGAAACCCTGTCTCAAAAAAAGAAGAAGAAGAAGAAGAAGAAGAAGAAGAAGAGGAGGAGG
>CABHPP010124329.1:0-23934 GCA_902168425.1 Peromyscus attwateri
GGGTGAGCGCGGGGTCCGCTTCGTGCCCTGCGCTGGGGAGGGGGGCGAGGCAGCCTCTGTTTCTGGGGGAGGGGAGTCCCTCCCCTGGAACTTGCGACCGGGGACTGTTCCTGACTCCTTCCACCCCGATTCCCAGTCCTTAAGAACTACTCCGAGGGAGCTACTGGGATTACTGGGGGGGCGGGACCCAGTCCCAGCAGGGTAGGTTTGGGCGTCTTGCGTTGCAGCCCCAAGTTTGGGCGAAAAAGGGGGCGGCGTTTGTCGGAAGACTGCAGGGGCGCGGTAGTTGCGGGATGAGCCCCGCCCCACCTCCTGGCCACGCCAGCTCCCGGCATGGTGCGTGAGGTTCTTGCGGTTGGGTCCTAGCCCTAGTCTACCCCACGGACAAGAAGCTTGTGAGCCAGGAGGGCAGGAAGTGACAAAAAGCCTAGGCCTCTGCGGCCAAGGGAGAAAGAGCTTCTGTTGAGAGCAGGGAGCTGTCCCTCGGGAACAGAATTCAGCATTCCATAGCTGACAGAAGAGAGGCTTCCCTCCCAGGGTGGCGTCTCTGTCCTGGCCCTGCCAAGTCATCTTTCTTTTCTTCCTCCCCCATCCTATCGCCAAAGCGGGCTCTGCATGCTCGCTTTCATGCCAGGCCTTTCCAACTTGTTTTCAGCAGGATTCAAGGACTCTGTTCTCCACCCACGTGCTGCCGGGTTTGCCTTGTGGTGGGTGCCCTTGGATCTCAGCAGCCTTCTGCTCTGGAGGGTATGGGCAGCTGCAGGGACCACTGCCCTGGAAGTCAGAGGGCCTGAGTGTAGCAGGCCTTGTCCGGAGGCTTTTGGGCAAGCACCTTTACTCTCTGGGCCTCAGCTTTCCAGCCTAGGAGTGGGGGGTATTGGAGTTTGTCCTTCCTGGGTGTTGGATTAAATAATGGTTTTTGTTGTGGAGACAGGGCTGCTCTGTAGCCCCTCCTGGCTTGGAAGTAGCTGTCTGAGCGTCCTGAGTGCTGGGATTACAGGTGTGAGCCATCATACCGAGTTTCCTATTAAAGGAGTTCTAATGAGGCACATTCTCCCAACTACCTTATTATTATCTATAGTTTACAGATAGGGGACTGAATAATAGACACCAAGAGATTAAGTCATTTGCTGAGAGTGACAGATGCTTATCAGTGGCTGGAGGTAAGGCAGAGGAGCAAGCTGACGTAACTCTGAGTGTGTCTGTGGGGTTGGGGGAGGCAGATCTGGTAGTCCTGGCTTTGTTCCAGGGTCTGGGCAGAGGAATGAAGGTGGACAGAACATTGAGGTCCTGAGCTTGGGCAGCATGGAGCAGTCAGGGCTTCAGAGCAGAACTAGGTCAGCTCTAGCTGGCTGCAGGTATATGGAAGGGTGACAGAGGATCTGGAAGTGGGGAGGGGTCTGGGACCTTGAACTCCTGATGCTCCACCCCCAAGTGTGGGGATTATAGGTCTGTGCCACTCTTCCTGGCTCTACCCATGCCATCTGGACACCAGCTACAGACTCCTCATCTGGGCAGCCTGTGTTCCCTAAATCACCTCAATCTTTCTCATTATCTTGCCTCAGTTCCTTGCTTGGAGAGCCATGATTGTCAAGGCCAACCACCCTCTCATTCCTGACCCCGGGCAGCTCCCTAGACATGCAGTCTTTGAGGGACACACCATTGGAGTAGAGAGACACTATCCACTTTTTACCTCTACCTACCCTTTCCTTCCCTGGTCCTGGGTTCTCCCTGGAAATGCCTTCCCTGTGCTGGGGATGGGGGCGTGCAACCAAACATCACTTCTCCGGCCGCATCCCATCTGATCTATCTCATCTTTGGACAAGAGACCAGCTAATATTTTATTTTCCCAAACCTCTCCTTGTTCAACCCAACCCCATTCCTCTTCCTCCTCCTCCTTTTCTCGCTTTCCCAGCCTCCTGCTCAGACCCCTCTGCCCCATCTTGGCCATTCATCCTGGGTTCCAGCCTTAACCTCCTAGCCTTCTTCCTTTCCACAGTCATCTTCAGCTTGTCGGGACACATCTCCTCTCCTGTTTCAGATACCTCAGTGTCCCAGGCACACCAGAGAACAGGCCAGACCTACTCTTGGCCCCATATTGCTTACCTATATGTAGAGGAAATACTGAGCAAATGAACAGATAGCCAGGTGGCTGGAGAGGGTGGTGGGCTTCAGCTGGGGTTTGAGTGGCAAGGAGGCATGAGAGGGAAAGAAGAGTTCTGGGTAGAGCACCCAGAAAAGGCTAACATCCCATGGTCATCTTCAGCTACATCATGAATTAGAGGCTAGTCAGCCTTGGCTACATTGAGACCCTGTCTTAAAAAAAAAACCAAACAAAAAACCAAAACCAAAACAAAGGCACAAGTATACCTGAGGCCAGATGCTTTCTGAGTCTGGGGGGGGCCTTTCAGCAGGATTCTGCTGTATATGGAGAGTCCTTGGAGAGTCCAGGAAGGGGCTGATGTCCAGTCTGAGGCATGAGGTGGCCTCAATTCCTCTAGCTAGCCTATGGGAAAGACTCCCTGAAAGGTATCCTAGGTAGATGCTCCACCAGGTCCCATTCACAGCCTGGGCCCTTTTCCCTCAGCTTCCTAATGGTCTTCAGGGAAGGGGTGTGAGGAAGGGTCCTTGTGCTGGTGTCCAGCTCGGAACTCTTGCCGCTTTTGCAGGTGCTGGGAGCCCTGTTCCTGGCCATTGGCTTCTGGGCTTGGGGCGAGAAGGTAAGAGAGTGGCGCCCAGGGGTGAGGTGGGAGCACAGTCACTCCCTCATGCTGTCCACTCCCCTGTTGCAGGGTGTTCTCTCCAACATCTCGGCGCTGACAGATCTAGGAGGTCTAGACCCTGTGTGGCTGTTTGTGGTGGTTGGGGGTGTCATGTCGGTGCTGGGCTTCGCTGGCTGCATTGGTGCCCTCCGGGAAAACACCTTCCTGCTCAAGTTTGTAAGTGTCTTTCTACCCCAGATACACTGGAGACCCCTGACCTCTTTCCATTCAGTTCTTGCCTAGGCCTGGTGACCAGACAGGGAACAGGTAAAACCACGCTGTCTTTTTGTCTTGTGACAGCATTAAAGAGCAGGGAGCGAGCTCAGTGGTAGAGCACTTGCCTAGCACACACAGGGCTCTGGGTTCCATACTGCAGGGCTGGGAGGGGGCAGCACTCAAATAATAATGGGTAGAGACTGGAGACTGCAGCTCCCTTGGGTCTTAGCAGAGGTGTGGGAAGCTCTTGCCTGCGGAGCCCCCAGAGCCCTGCCTCTCCAATGCCTACTGTCTGTGTGCCCCCAACCCAGTTCTCTGTGTTCCTCGGCCTCATCTTCTTCCTGGAGCTGGCGACAGGGATCCTGGCCTTTGTCTTCAAGGACTGGATTCGAGACCAACTCAATCTCTTCATCAACAGCAATGTCAAAGCCTACCGGGATGATATTGACCTTCAGAACCTTATTGACTTTGCTCAGGAATACGTGAGTGTGATATCCATCGTGGGCCCCATGCAAGCAATCCCTGATGGGCACTCGAGAGAAGCAGCAAATTTTCTGTGTACATGCATCACTTCCTCACTCACCCAGGCCAGCAGATGCCAGGGAAGGTACTTAGGAGAGCCCCTGTGCCAGGAGAAGCCAGCTCCTGCTTATTCCCCAGGCTTCCTTGTGCCTAGCTTCTTAGGGACACAGGTGTGTGAAGCTGTGGCCAGAGGAGGAAATGGCATGTACAATGCACGTTTCTCTTTCTCCTCAGTTTGGGCCCAGAGTGTCTGCAGGGGCTATGTTGCTGATGCCCCAGTACTGTGCCTCAAATTTTGTACAATAGTACTACAGCTTCCAGCTCAACCACTTAGGTTTGGTGACAGGCACTCTTTGAGAAATGCATTGCTGGATGATTTTGTCCTTGTGCAGACATCAGAGCAAAATCTAGCAACACAGTTGCTTAGTTTCTTTTTTCAATTTTATTTATTTTATGTGTATGGGTGTTTTGCCTGCACACCATATATGTGTCTGGTACCTGAAGAGGCCAGGAGAGGGCATTGGATCCTTGGATCTGGAGTTACAGATAGTTGTGAGCCACCATATTGGTGCTGGGAATTGAACCTGGGTCCTCAAAAAAAGCAGCCAGTGTTCTTAACCACTGATCTGCCTCTCCAGCTGGAGCATAGTTGCTTATTTTCATCAAGTATTGTGCACTGTCTATAATTAAAAGCTCTGCACTTACAGCCATGAAACCATTCCCACCTGTACATTCCAATCCTGACAATTCCTTAGGGCCACACCCTGTCACACCCAGTCACCTTATCAAGATTTGGCGCTGGGACTCTGCAGTGCTTTGGAGCTGCCCAGGGCAGAAGCAGTCATGTAGCCTGAAGTTCCCTGTGCTTTCTTTCTCTATTCAGTATGGAACTGGGACAGGCCCTGAGCCAGGTGCGGGGAGATTCAGTGTTTTTAAAATGTGCAGCCTGTTCTCTTCGTGATGGCAATGCTGTGGGGGATGGTGATGCACATACAAGACGGGGCGGGGGGGGGGGGGGTGGGGGGAAGCGGGGAGAAGAGAGCACACCGTGGCAAGGGCTGAAATGGAGAGCGTAGTGAGGGGGAGCCCCTGAACGGTGACCTTGACACCTCCCTGAGGAGGGGAAGGAACAGTGGGCGGTGTGAAGAACAGGACTGTTCCCCAGCAGGGACAGCAGGCTCTTAGCAGGTGATGGGGCAGATGTTGGCTCAGTTGTGTCTGAGACCTGCACACAGCGCATGGCCAGACATCCCGCCCCTGGCTCTGTCACGGGGCCTGTGTCTGACCCCGGAGCCATCTCATGCTCATCCTGGAGCTTGCCCAGCCCTCACAGCCATCTTTTCCATGGCTGGGACAGTCCGCCCAGGGCTCTGCACTGTCACACGTTAGGCTCTTGCACTGCAGACTTGGGCTTGCCATGGCAACCTCTGGGAAGGTTGGCAAGGTTATTCTGGGGAGGGACGCCGTGACTTCAGCATGATGCCAGCAGGCATTTGCAGATGGATTGGGCTGGGAAAGCTGGCTGGGCTCCTCTCCTGTCCCTGCAGTGAAGGTTTTCCAAAATCTCTGGACAAGTGTGCAGACCCAGTGCAGATATGAGGATCTGTAGTGCCTCTGTCCCCTCAGGGTTCGGACTTGCTCCTGCCCCTCAGAGAGGTCCACGAGGAGGCCACAGCCTTCAAGCAGTGTCTCACCTCTCAGTCACCTACCCACTCAGATTCCTAGGGGCTCAGGCCTGTCTGCTGGGGGGGATTGGAGTTGCCCCTTCCAGCCAGCCCGCCCTCTCCTTTGGGTTTGCCCCAAACAGGGAGGGTGAGGCTCTAGGGTTAGGCCTAGTTGCCAGCTGTGCACCCCAAACCACAGGCTCTTCTCTCTCCCTAGTGGTCTTGCTGTGGTGCCCGAGGGCCTAATGACTGGAACCTCAATATCTACTTCAACTGCACTGACTTGAACCCAAGCCGCGAGCGCTGTGGGGTGCCCTTTTCCTGCTGTGTTAGGGACCCTGCGGTAAGTGGGGCCCTAGGAGGAGGCAGGATCCCTGAGCAGTAGGAGGTGTATGCCAGTGTGCTCTGGTGTCCATGAGAGAGCTAAGAAGTCTGGAGTTTTGCTGCAGATGAGTGGGCATGGCGAAACCCAAGCTTCCATTGGCTTTTCTGTGAAAGAGGAACATTTTAGTTCAGGATCCAGTGAGACCATGGGTGTCCCTTAGCATATTGCTAATGGTCTGTGTCCCCTCAGGAAGATGTCCTCAATACCCAGTGTGGCTATGACATCCGACTCAAACTGGTAAGAGGGGCGGGGACAGGGTTGAGGGTACCTTGAATACAGGGGTGGCATGAGGGCCTCTCATGAGCTCCTTTGGTAGGTCTCAGGGCTTCTGTGGGGTGGAACTGGCCCTGGTGGGTCTGAGGTCTTGGATTGCTCATCCCATCTCTGTGCACCTGCTGTGGTTGGCATTGCTCAGCCAGTGCTAATGGATTGTCTTGGTGACCCAGTGCTAATGGATTGTCTCTGAACTCAAGGAAAGCAGGGGGGGGGGGACAGTAAACATGTAGACACATTAATATGGACAGTCATGAGAACTTGGGAGGTTGATAAGGCAGGGTCTGTGTGCTCAGGGAAAGCCTCTTCAGAGCAGAGAGCCAGGCTAAGACGCTAGGAGAAGGAGCCATCTGTGCAAAGGCCCTGTGGCAGAATTCCAGGGAACAGACATTGTTTTGGAGGGTACTGGGGTGGGGATGGGCTTGGGAAGAGGGAAGAGGTATAGATCTGAGCTGAGGCCCACAGCAGCAGGCAGGCTGAGTCTTGGTCCTGTGTGTCCTCAGGAGCTTGAACAGCAGGGCTCCATCTACACCAAAGGCTGTGTGGGCCAGTTTGAGAAGTGGCTGCAAGACAACCTGATTGTGGTGGCCGGGGTCTTGGTGGGCATTGCCCTCCTCCAGGTACAGCCTTGGCTTGCTTGCCCTCCTCCTGCCCAGAGCCTTCTGCTCTTCCTTACCCACTCTCTGTCTTACAGATATTCGGCATCTGCTTGGCCCAGAACCTCGTGAGTGACATCAAGGCAGTGAAGGCCAACTGGTGAGGCTGCCGGGGTGATGGCCACACATCTGGCCTAATGGGCCTCTGGTGGGGGCCTCATAGGACACTCGGCTTTGCTCACAATGGCAAGGCCTCTGGGGCATCTGTCATGACCCAAGCCCTGAGGCTTTGTGATAGGGTGCGCGTTGCCCACTGGGGAGCCACTGGGCTGTTTGCCACAGCTCTGTGTGTGGGGTGTGTGTATGTGTGTGTGTGCGCGTGTACATACTAGTAAGTGCACCCGGAGTCGCCATCCTGCTGCTGTGAGGTAATGGCCCTTCCAGGGCTCTACAGGAAGATGTAGCTAGGCGGGTAGGGAAGGCACCTCTGTCCCCTGGTCTACCATGGGGTGTATCTGTGTGTGGCTGTGGGGTGGGCTTATGAGCCTGTTTGCAACCTCCCCTTAGTCGATGTGACCTTGAGCCTGCCAGGAAGCCCGCCTTGGGCTCAGTGTCATGACCTCTGAAATGAGTCCAAGAATTTTCTCTCTCCCTTGCCTCTCAGGACCAGCCATGGTGATGGCTACAAACTACTCAATAAACAACACTTTGAAAACCAGTGGCTTATACTCGCCATCTTCGAAGGTTCTGTTGGCAGCGCAGCCTCAGAGCTCTCCAGTGAGGGCCCCGGCCTCCACCCAACCGCCTAACAAGGTCTCACAGGTCTGGGTGACTTACACACCTGAGATAGCCTTTTAAGTGGGTGTATTGCCTTAAAGGCCACATCTCCTGCTTCTCCTGAAGAATGACTGTGTGGCCACACCAGCTTCTCAGTGTCAGCGTCATCTACAGCAGGACATAGAGACACCTCAGCTGGCCTGTTCTGTGTACCTGACCCCCAGCATCTGGGAGTTGACCTTTCCAACCCCTGTGGATTACTCCTGGAAAACAGCTCAGGGCTTCTGTGTTTCAGCCTCAAGAAAGGCAAAAGGATCTGAAGAGTGGGGTACTGGAGTTCACCCCTGAGAGGGTGTGGCTTGGTGGATCCTAGTTGTGCTGGGCACTGAGGTGGGTGGAAGAAGGTCCAGAAGAGTGGCTGAGTGGTGGGAGGAGGGCAAGAAGATCGTGCAAAGGGAGTGCCCGGAAGCCCATGGTTGGCATCTGTGAGGGTGAAGTGAGTCTATTTTGGGGTCCACCAGCTGTTGGTTTGAAAACCTTCTCCATGACCTGCAGTGGTGCCTTGAGGCCACCAGAGGGCACATCCACACCACAGCCTCTGCATCTGGCTTTCCTCACACCCTCACCTCAGTACCTACCCTGCTTACACTGAGTGGCTTGCAAACTTCTAAAGAAGCAAACCAGCTCAGGCTTAGGCGATCTGGCTGCCCAAAGGGCTGGTATGTGTGAAATGATCCTTGTCTCCCCTTTCCCTGTGCTGGTTCAAAGGTCGCAGCTCTGGCGCCCTCTGTTCCCTCGGTGAGTTACAGTGAGTGTAACAGACTAGTGGGACCTGATCTGCCTTGGTCTTGATTAGCACTGGAGACCAGACAGAGGGAGACAGAGGTTCTGTGATGATGAGATATCTGTGTGCAATCTGGATGATGATAATGACCTGCTTGGGAGTACAGGGGAGTACAGTGGGAGCTGTGTCGAGACAGGTCCTCACCCACAGCTGCTGACTGCTGTTCAGTTGTAGCAAATTGCTGTGGTGTGGGAATGCAGGGCTGACAGCGAAATCTCAGAGAAGCTGGGATCTGCGGCTCTTGTAAGATAGCCAGATTTTAACTCAAACCTGCAGGCGTCACCGAGAGCCCGGAGCCCAGCCTTAGCTCCTGTGTCAGCATCACACACAGTGGCCCTGACTACTAAGCCCTGTGAGGGTGCTGGGAGCTGCAGCCACGGAGGCTGACCAGGCAGTGTGCCCCTGGTTGCTTTGTCCCCTGGCATGGGCTGCACAGAGCTATGGTGGTGTGTACACGGCAATAAATACAGCTCAAAAAGCATTGTTTTTCTCATTTCAGATGGTTTCATTTCTCCCTCAAAGCTCGCAACGCCCTTGTGAATTGCAGTTTCTTTTTCTGATGAGGAGACAGACTCAGAGAGCGGAGGGAGGCTGCCTAGAGCATACAAGGCACGCAGATCCTACCGCCCCCTTGTGCCGAAGTTTGGCATTGCATGCGTCTTCTTGATGGGTCTGGTGAGACTTGTATACTGAACTAGCAACCAGTGAGGGGTGTAAAGTTATCTTTATCCCCAAGGGCGAGATCTGAATCCACTTAGGTACCAGTGGCACAGGAGGGGGAGAGGCAAAGCCCTACCCCGTGCTGCCTCCTCATGGGGGAGACAGACGGTGAGGAGGCAGCATTTTTGTTGGTAATGTGTGCGATGATGAGTGACAGCTGGGGAGCCTGGGTGGAGGGTTGGGAAGGGTGCCATCTCTGGGGAACAGTGATCTCGGTTTTGGCGACAGCGTCTGTAAGGCCATGGCGGGCTTGGCGTGAGGGGGCTGGGATGGTAGGAGGTGGGACTGGGTGAAGAGCGGGAGCACAGGCGCAGGAAACGAAGGCGCCAGGGTATCTAGAACCAAACTGACAAGATGGTATAGGAGTGGGGACCTGGGCCAGACCCAGAGTTCTCCAGAGCTCATCCTGTTACAAGAGCTCCAGTTCTCCATCCGCTCAGCTGGCTATCCATCCACCCTCCACTGCTTATCCTAAACACACCGTCACCCACACAGGAGGCCCGAGCCAGAGACTAGGGCTTCTACAGCAGAGGCAGGCAGGGAGCAGTCGCTGGCGGTGTGAGGATGTGCTGAGAAGCATGTGATTGTCACTGAGTCAACTTCTTGCTCTGACAAGATGCCTCAGAAAAATCAAAGGAAGAGCGGTTTCTTTTGGCTCACAGGTTCAGAGAATCTGGTCCATCGTTGCTTGGTCCCATCCTATGGGCCTGTGGTGAGGTGGAGCATAGTGCTAGGGAGGGCATGGTAGAACCCTGCTCGACCCAGGGCAGCCAGAAAGCACAAGGAGAGGGGCCTGGGACAATGCATAACTCCCAAGGACATGCACCAGGACCCCTCCCTCCAGCTAGCCCCTCCTATCACCTCTCAAGTTATGAAGCCATCAATGGGTTAATCCATCAATGAAGCCCGAGTTCTCATGAGCCTGTCATTCCCAAAGGTCTTGCCTCTGTACACTGCTGTGTAAGAACCAAGCCTTCAAATGCATGAGCCTTTGGGAGGATATTTCAGATACAAAGCATAAGTCACTTCTCAGTGCACTTTGGGGTTGATTAGAGACCCACTTCCCATTCCCACAGCAGTTTATGGAGCAGTTCTCTGTACCAAGTGGTCCTCACCCAAGAGGGGCCTTTCCAGATATGCAGAAAACACAGGAACAGACAAGGCTCCCCTTGTGCATCCCTCTAGATGGGCCCCTGGTCAGTAGGGAGCAAGACCACCTTCCAACTCTGTTAGGATGGAGCGCACACTAGTAGTACCAAGCTGGATGTCCTCCAGAGCCCTAGGAGAAGTAGCTGGTATCTCAGATTAGCCAGAGGACTTGCTGTGACTCCCTATTCCCCCAGGGGAGGATGTGAGTGGGGAGTGGGGAGGGACAGCCTAGGCTGACAAGTTCCTGCATTTCTGGTAAGTCGGTCAGATGGGTTTGAAGGAAGGTGTCCTGGGAAACTAAATCATGTTTCTTGGTGACAGCCTCTCCAAATGACCACCAGAGAGCAGCAAAGTGCAACCCACACAGCATAGCCCATCAACCCTGGCCAAGGGCAGGTGACAGTGATCCCTTTGAATCAGTCAGCTAGGCCACTATCCCCGAGACATACAGGCCCACCCTACTGGTGCCAAGTTCAGGGCTTGCCCCTCTCTTCATTATCTCCTCCAGGGACTTTGAGTAAGTGACACCCCCAGGGATGCCTCTCCTAGCGCTCAAGGAGACTGCGTAGTGCCATATGCCAGGCAGAGTTGGAGAATGTGATGGTGATGGTGGTGGTGGGGTCATTGTTCACTTTCTTTAGGAGGCTGAAGCAATAGGCTCCACATGCACCTCCATTCATTCAGGTAGGTTTGTTAAGCACCTACTGTGTGCTGCCAGTGTTCCCAGTACTTAGAATACAAAAGGGAAGCCATCCCCTACACTCCCATGGAGATGTCCAGACCTCGGGGGTCAGTGGACTTGGTCTGCAAGGAGCCAAATATTCTGAGCCAGAGCGACATAGCCATGTAGCCACTCAGTTCTGCCTCCATGACAGAACACAGCCGAGACAGGATGTAAACAAGTATCCATGGCCGGGTTCCAGGGACATGATCTGCGGATGCAGAAGCTGGGATGTGATCTAATTTTCAGCTGTCATAAATCTTTGCTTCCTTTTGATTTCTCTGCCATTAAAACATGGAAAAGTTTATCTTTAGCTCTGGAGCTGGGTTAAAACAGGCTACAGATTGGATTTACCTCACAGGCTGGAGTTTTCTGTCCCCTGGTCCGAGGATGAGGACAAAGCATCACCACCAGAACCAAACTGTGGGGGGTTACAGATGAAACTGGTGGGTGGGAGTGTGGGGGCTAGCCTCAGTGTCGAATGGGGTGTCAGGGGGAGTGCGGGGGGCTAGCCTCAGTGTCGAATGGGGTGTCAGGGGGAGTGCGGGGGCTAGCCTCAGTGTCGAATGGGGTGTCAGGGGGAGTGCGGGGGCTAGCCTTAGTGTCGAATGGGGTGTCAGGGGGAGTGTGGTTGGTGATTAAGCAATTGTGCAGCATGCATGAGGCCTTGGGTTTCCTCCCCAGCACCGATAAAGAAACGGAGTGGTCAGAGTGGATCTCTCTGTGAAGGCAAGGTGTAGTAAAGACTTTTAATTTTAAGGTATTTTTGATAGCACAGGTAAAACACGGACTCACTTTAGGTACAACAAGCAAACAGATGGAACTAAAGTCTCTTTAGGTCCCCTCTGTTCTCCAACCCCCTGAGGCTGTGCGGTCACCCCTCAGTGTCTGTGCGATATCCACGGTGCCCAAGGCCCTGTATAACATGGCAGTATCTGCACAGAACCTACACATGTCCTCCAGTGCTTTCTCTTCTTTTTAAATGTGTGTGCGTGCGTGCACATGTGTGTGTGTGTGTGTGTGTGTGTGTGTGTGTGTGTGTGTGTGTGCGCAGGCACCATGTACATTCCTGGTGCCTGCAGAGACCAGAAGAGTGTGTCAGATTCCCCGGGACTGGAGTTACAGATGGTTGTGAGCCACCACACGAGTGTTGGGAATTGAACCCAGCTGTCCTACAAGAGCAGCCAGTTGTTCTTAACTGCTGACCCATCTCTCTAACACAGTTTATTTTTTTTAGTTTATTTTAACCAACAGGTAAAGGCATAAAATTGCATACATCAGTAGAGTACTATGTAATATTTAAATTTTTATTAGATTTCTAATTTTATTTTATGTGTGAGTATTTTGCCTGTGTGTATGTATGTACACCATGTGTGTGCTTGGTGCCTGTGGCAGTCAGAAGAGAGTGTTTGTTCCCCAGGAACTGGAGTCATGGATGGTTGTGAGCCATCATGTGGGTGCTATGAATCGAACCCAGGTCCTCTGCAAGACCAACAAGTGCTCTTAACCCAGCCATCTCTCCAACGCCCACAGTGCTTTGATTCATGTGTACACTACATTGAATGTTTGAGGATTGGCATACTTATTTCTTCAAATATTTGCCATTTCTTTATGATGAAAAATTTCAAAATCCTTTTTGTAAGTTTAAAAAAGATTTATTATTTTAATGTGTGTGTGTGTGTGTGTATGTGTGTGTGTGTGTGTGTGTGTGTATGTGTGCCTCTGAGTACCCACCAGGGCCAGAAAAGAGTAGCAGATTCTGTGGAGTTGGAGTTATAGGTGGTGAGCTACCCAGAGTAGAAACTGGGAACTGAACTCAGATCCTCCGAGCAGGGTCCTAGTGAGGTTTCTGTTGTTGACATAAAACTGTGAACAAAACATCTTGGGGGAAGAAAAGGCTTCTTTGGCTTACAAGTCACAGTCCATAGCTGAGGGAAGCCAAGGTGGGAACTCAAGGCAGGAACCTGGAGGCAGAACTGAAGCAGCGACCTCAGAGGAGCACTGCTTCCTGGCTTCATAGCTGTGGAGTGCTCTTTCTTCTCTTTCCTTTCCCTCCCTCCTTCCTTTATTCCTTTTCTTACCTTCTTTCTTTTTTAAGACAGGGTTTCTCTTTGTAGCCCTGGCTGTCCTGGAACTTGCTCCGTAGACCAGGCTGGCTTCTGCCTCCCGAGTTCTGGGATAGCTTTCCTTTCCTTTCCTTTCCTTTCCTTTCCTTGCCTTGCCTTGCCTTCGCCTTCGCCTTCCCCTTCGCCTTCCCCTTCGCCTTCCCCTTCCCCCTTCCCTTCCCTTTCCCTTTCCCCCTTTCCCCCTTTCCCCCTTTCCCTTTCCTTTCCTTTCCTTTCCTTCCTTCCTTCCTTTTCTTCTTCTTCTTCTTCTTCTTCTTCTTCTATTTATTTATTTATTTATTTATTTATTAAATTTAATTTTACATATCAGCCATGGATTCCCTTGTTCTTCTCCCTCCCGCCCCCCTTCTCCTTCTTCTTTTTTTTGTTTTTTTTTTTTTTTTTTTTTTTTTGGGACAGGATTTCTCTGTGTAGCTCTGGCTGTCCTGGAACTCACTCTGAAAACCAGGCTGGTTTTGAACTCACTGAGCTCTGCCTCCTAAGTGCTGGCAATAGCTTATTTTCTTATACAGCCCAGGACCACCTGCCCAGGGGTGGCATGGCCCACAGTGAGCTGGGCCCTCCCAGATCAATCAGTAATCAGGAAAATGCCCCACACATTTGCCCATAGGTCAATCTAATGCAGGCATTTTCTCAGTTGAGGTTCCCTCCTTCCCAAGAATATTCAAGATGACAGAAACTAACTGGCTGGGCTGAAGAGATGGCTCAGAGGGTAAGAGCACCGGCTGCAGTTCCAGAGGTCCTCAGTTCAATTCCCAGCAACCACATGGTGGCTCACAACCATCTAGGATGAGATTTGGTGCCCTCTTCTGGTTTGTAATATATATATATATATATAAAATCTTTAAAACAAACAAACAAATCTAACCAGCATAAACAGCAGCACTCTAAACCACTGAGCGGTCTCTCCAGCTCCTACTAAGGCTTTTGAAATGTACATCATCATCAGCCCTCATGACCTTGCTGGGGAGAACTCCCTGCTCCTATATAACTGTAACTTAGCACTATTGATCAGCTTCTCCCATCATCCACTTCTGACTCTCCCAGGCTCTGGGAATCACCTATCCACTCTCAACACCCAGGAAATGAACTTTTTAATTTCCACATAGGAGTAAGATCGTGTGGTGCTTGTCTTTCTGATTCTAACGTATTTCACTTAACACCCATGTTGCTGCAAATAAAAAGGTTTCATTCTCTTTTCCCCTGCTAGGTCGGTAAATAGTCTAAATTTCATTCTTTTAAATGATTTGTTTACTTTTAAAAATATGTATTGGTGTTTTGCCTGTATGTATGTATGTATGTATGTATGTGCACTGTGTGCATGCAGTGCCCATAGAGGCCAGAAGAGGGCATCGGATTCCGTGGAACTGGAGTTACCCTGTGGGTGCTGGGAATTGAACCTAGGTCCTCTGCAAGAGCAGCAAGTGCTCTTAACCGCTGAGCCATCTCTCCAGTTCCTCTCTTACATTTTAAACCATCATCTCTACATTACTTATGATATAAAATAGATGCAGATGCTATGCAGATGGTTGCTTTGCTTGAGGAATCGTAAGAAGGAAAAAAGTCTGCAAAATGGCTCAGTAGATAAGGGTGCTTGCCATCAAGCCCAATGACCTGAGTTCAATTCCTGGAGCTCACATGGTGAGAGGAGCAAATCGGCTCCCGCAGACTGTACTCTGACCTCCACACAAGTGCACACAGCCCCCCTCCCACACCAAATAAATAAACATTTTTAAAAAGAGGAAAGAGTGACTTTAGGGTAGATCCAACCACCGTAGACCTGATTTTGGAGCACATTTGGCAGCAGGGTAGTAATCATCTTTCAGCATTTTCACCTGTGGTTGGCTGAATCCTTGAATGCAGAACCTAAGAGTACAGGTGCACAGGGCTAGCTGTTGCTCTTGCCGGACCTTCCACACACTTTAAATTTTCCATTCATTTTATGCATCCATAGAGAATGTGTAATATCACTCCCTGTGTGTTATGAATGCCAGGACACTGTCCCCAACTCACTGCCACCTGCTTTCTGTTCCAAGCCCTCACCACATGGTGTGTGGCAGGCCGTTGGTGGCTTGTCTGCAGGCTTTGCCTCTCAGCAAATGGCAGCATTGGGCTCTTCCAGCCTGGGCTCTTTCCACAGGTTAGTCTGGAGGGAGGTGTGGCCAAACCTTCTCATCTGGGGCCCATGCCTGGAGCAAGTTCTGCTTCACTGGGTGGGAGGATGAGGGACAGGGGACAGAGGTGGCCCCAAGTCTTTGCTGATGGCAGAGGTGATTCTGGCGAAGACCAGCTATGGTCTCATTTCTGCTTCTCTCTGACATCTGCCCCACATTACTAGAGCTGCATCCTGAAGAATGTACATAAGCCATACAGTTAACCCAAAGGCCATTGCCACAACAATGTCTCCTGTCTCCTTTGTAGATATACAGAGATGAGGACATCACTACCTTTCATGCAGAGGGACCTATGCTGTGGCCCATTGTCACTGGTGGCTTCCTTAGGTTCTGGAGGCTTGGGCACATCTGTATGCCTGGGTCTTGCTGCAGCGGTTGTGCTGTGTGGGGATTAGCTATCCAGGCTGACTTGCTATCTAGAGAAGGCAGCTGACAGTAGGCCCAGCCCTTCCCAGCCCGTGCCAGCCCGTGCCAGCTCACCCATCTTCCTCCGAGGGAAATGTGCTAGAATTCAGGTGTGGTTCTCCCCACCTTGGGGCTCACAGTCAGGTGGGACACAGACTCATCACCAGTCTTTAGAAGTGATTTATGGTTTACATGTTCAAACAAATGGTGTTCAGGTTACCAAAATCCCAAAACAGCATGGAAAGCAAAAAACCCCTCTCCCTTCTGTCTCCTAATCTTTCTGTGGTGGGTGGGGCTACTGTCACCAGCTCTGTTTGTCCCCACCAGCTCTGTTTGTCCCCCCCACCCCTACCCCACCCCCCAAGATGGCATATTTACTAAAAAGCAAACTCAAGAAATGAAGCAAGGCAGACCCAGACCACCACTGCTGATTTTGCACTGCCCAGCAACTCTGAGAGATAATTGCCCATCAGTATGTGGAGGTGTTCCTGATCCCTTCAGCAACAGCAAACCCATGGCAGAACTTGCCTGTACTGTGCACTGGCCGCTCCTCACGGCATTTTCTTTATGTTAACTGGCGCACTTGGTGGAACTCAAGAAGACCATTCTGTCGGCCCAGTGATGCAGGCTTCCACAGAACCCGGGTGCCTGCTGGGTTCCTTCAGGTTGCGTGTACAGGCAGCCATGATCCTTGCACACTCATGCCTATAGAATGAATGCTTGGAAGTGAATTGCTGGGTTAAAGGACATGGGTAGTTTTGTTTACATAACATCACTGCCTTGCCCTGTGAAGAAGTCATGGCCATTTACAGTCCCACAGATAATGCAAGGTGACACCTTGCCCCATCGCTGGTGACCTTATGTCCTTCCCATCTTTGCCAGTGTGATGGGAGAAAGCTACCTTCCTCATAGCTTCCCCCCCATGACTGTGGCTGAGTGTCTTTTTCATTCAGATCCGCGGAATGTGGCACAGACACATTCTGTGGTGGGCGGCCCCAGGGCAGGGGAGCCCGACCCTGCAGTAGTGTTCCTGCCTGGAGGAAGATTTAAGAGTGCTGAGGTCCTTGTTGTAGGGGATAGACCAGGGAGGGCGCTACTGGCAGAGGAAGGGCCTGAGCAAAGGCACACAGGGGTGGGGGATGGGGTGCCTGGACGTGCCTTCTTTCCACCATTTGCTCCTGGGTCCCTGTCACCCAGCTCCAGCCAGGCTGTGTCCTCTGTGCTCCCCACACCTCAGAGAAGGCATCTTGTAGAGGGATCCTACCCCAAAGCCTCCACTGAGGAAGGCTGCCCGCCCCCCTGACCTTCCTGCCCCGCCCACCCTGCTCCGCCAGCCAGGAGCGTACATCCTCATTAACACGGTTCAGTGGCCAGCCTGGTAATTGATCTCCCTCTGGCCCAGTGTGGACGTCGGCTAATGGGGATGAATGGGGCGGGAGGTGCTATGAGGGATGATCACTTGGAGGCCCACACAGGGCGCAGAGGCAGGCAGGAGATGGAGATGCTGAGTTGTTGGTCTGAAAGTCTGGTGTCCATGGCTGCCTCCGCCCACCCTGCCCTCACCCTGGCCCTGCAGCAGGACAAGCTGACAGGTGGACCGAGTTGCCCTGGAATTCAGCAATCGCTGGCCCTAGGGACGGAGACCAGTCCTGGAAGTGAGACTCCAGTTCTAGAAAAGCGCTGGGGAGGCGGTGAGCACTGCAGCCTCGAGGTTAGGTAGGTGATGTCTCCAGTTACTCTCTGTGGGGATCCTCCAGGATAGGGCAGCTATGGAGGCAGACCTGAAGCAAGGATTCATGGTAAGATTCTTTTGTTTAGTCAGCCAACAAGTATTTATCAGGTGCTTACTGTGAGCCAGGCACTGATAGATAGGAGGTTGGGGAGAAGGGTAATAAGGAATATTCAGAAGAACGTAGGTGAGTTTTGGTGCTGGGTACTATTTAAGAAGGGATCTGGCCGGGCGGTGGTGGCGCTAGCCTTTAATCCCAGCACTCGGGAGGCAGAAGCAGGCGGATCTCTGTGAGTTCGAGGCCAGCCTGGGCTACCAAGTGAGTTCCAGGAAAGGCACAAAGCTTCACAGAGAAACCCTGTCTTGAAAAACAAAAACAACAACAACAACAACAACAAAAAAAAAAAAAAAAAAAGGAAGGGATCTGAGAGGTACATGTGCTGAGACCTGAATGATGACCAAGAAAACATTCTGAGCAAAGACGACAGGCCTGAGGTGGTAATGGGCTGGGTACATTTGAGGAAGCAGAAGGGGGCCCTGCAGCTGAGATTTGGCCCATGAGGAAGAGATAAGGGCAGAAGTTGGTTGAAATAAAGCAAGGAGATTCATGGTCAAGGCCAAAAGCCCAGTTGCCAGGTCTAAAAGGGTCACATCCTTCTGATGTGATGCTGGCCAATCACAAAGGCAGAAGAAGATGTCATGGGGTCTGCTGTGCCTGAAAAGCCCAGGGAAGTCAGGCTTAGGCGATAGCTGCTGTGCCAGCAATGATGAAAAAGAGACACACAGGGTCATTTGGGCTAGCCTCAGACAGCTTTAGAGGTATAAAGGAGTCCTCTCTGCTGCTGCAGGTGGAAGTCATGCACAGCACAGGCTTCCTGCCTTGTCCAGCCTCTGGCTGACGTGTAAGCCTGACTCAGGCAATCCTTCCAATAGCCAGAGTGCTATAAATGTGTGTTAAAGCGGCACTGAAGGCTCACACTGGAGCAGGGTGCAGTCAGCCTGGCAGGCAAGCAGGAGCGGTCTAGAATTCTTTCAGGATCTCAGACATTAAACCCACGTATGCTTTTTATGGGCAATTTAAACAATTTTCAAGGGTAATGTTGACTGTTCTCTTGATTTTTGCCATATGTACTGATTTTGCTGTTGAATATCCAAGTTGGATGCTGTTGTCATGGTTCTTGTGGGGCTAAGAGGTTTCGCAGACCTGTTGTGAGCTAATGTTGGAAATCCAGGGAGAGGCCGCATATGAAAGGATCGTAGTGACTTCTCCCCTACTCTCACAGCATGCTGACACCCCCACATCCTTGCTTAGTTTGACCCTTACCCCATGATGCTGCATGACTGATACCTGGTCAGTCCCTCTTTGTAGGGGAATTGGCAGAGGAAGGGCCTGAGATGAGGATGCCAGGACGTGCCTTCTTTCCAGTATTTTCTCCTGGGTCCCTGTCACCCAGCTCCAGCCAGGCTGTGTCCTCTGTGCTGCCCACAGCTAGACTTACAATGCATCCCCTCCATTCCTCCCTCCCCCTCTCTTCCTCTCTTCTGCCTTTCCTTTCTTCCTCTCGTTTTCTCTCTGAGACATTCTTACTATGTAGCCCAGGCTGGCCCGGAACTTGTGATCCTCTTGCTACAATTACAGGTGTGTGTCACCACGCCCAGAATACTCTTGAAGGTCCTGGTGTTTGCAGCGCTCTGCTGCTGTAGCAGAGAATCGACCCCGAGGAGTAAATGATGTGGGATGTCTTTCTGTATGCGGTGAATATGTGTTGCTCTCATTGGTTAATAAATAAAGCTACTTTGGCCTATGACAGGGGAGGATGGAGCCAGGCAGGAGATCCAAGCAGAGATACAGGGAGAAGAGGTCCTGACAGAGTCGGGGCAGATGCCCATCTAGCTGCCCAAGGAGCAAGATGCCAGCAGACTGGTAATGCCGTGGCTACCTGGCAAAAATATAGATTAATAGAAATGGGTTAATTTAAGTTGTAAGAGCTAATTAGTAATCAGCCTGAACACTAGGCCAAATTTATAAGTAATACCATTTAAAAGTAATATTAAGCCTCTGAGTGATTATTTTATAATCGTCTTCAGGACCGGGCGGGGCACAGAAAAGCCAATGACTACATAGTAAAGCCAATTTGGCCCATGGTTTCAGAGATTTCAGGATTAAGTCTCCTGGTTCCATCGTTGCTGGCCTGAGATGAGACAGAATATCTTGATCAGTGGGCACAAGTGATCGAGGAAGCTGTTCACTTCACGGCATCCAGGAAATAGAGGAGAGGAAGAGTCCAGAGACAAGACATACTCTTCGAAGGCACACCCCTAGTGACCTCCGTCATCGAATGGATTAATCCTTTGATGTGGTCATCACACTCCTGGTCTAAGCAGCTCTAAGTAGTGCCACCAGCTGGGGGTGCCTGTGTGGACATTTTACAACTAGATTGTAACCATCCTACTCAAATGTTCCCTCCTGTCCCTTCCTGACCTTCCTTTAGGATTCTCCCTCATCTAGAGAAAATGACAGTCCAGTTGGCCCTCTGTATCGGTGGGCTCTGCAGCTCTTAATTCTACCAGTCATGGCTCAAACATTTTGAAAATTATGTCTGCACTGAGCATGGGCAGATTTCCCCTGTCATTATTCTCCAAACAATATAGTGTAATAACTATCCACATAGTGTTTGTTAAGTATAATAACTAATCTGGAGATGATTTAAAACACATCTCTGGATGTTGTCGTTGGAATGTGAAATGCCTCCCACATGCTCCTGTGTGCGAACGCTTGGCCCCCAGCTGGTGGTGCTGAATTGAATTAAATTTTGAGCACCTATCTGCGACGGGCATAGGTTGCTGGGGCGGCCTTGACTGTGCTATCTACCTCCTGGTCTGGCCTGAGCATCTTGCTTCCTGGTCTTCCTGGTCACATGGTCACCCACTCCTGTAGCCGGGCCTTCCAATCACCATGGACTGATGCTTGCTGGAATGATGAGCCAGAATACATCTTTTCTGCCCTTTAACTGTAGCACTTGGGAAGTAGAGGCAGATGGACCAGGAGTTTGAGGCCAGAATTGGCTGCATAGGGAATGCAAGGCCAGACTGAGCCACATGAAACCCCATTTCAAAAAAAAAAAAAAAAAATAGCAACATCAAAAATCCTTCCCCTCCTTAAGGTATATTTTTGTCACAGTGATGGGAGAAGCCATACGATGGAGATTCTGGACCAACTCCCTAGAGGCACTCAGGGATAAGTCTATGGCTTTCAGATTACAGATCTTAGCAGATTTTGATCTAGGAAAAGCATTTGTTAAATTTCATCAAGTTATGATCTTTAGAAATCATAATTTCTTAGTAATCAAAAATAAAAAGGATGCTTTTAACCTGATGAAAGCCATCTAAGACACATGTGGAAGAGAAATCTGGCACTAAGAAAAAAGACAACTAATAGACATCTAGAGCAAAACTTTATTTACTTATTTATTTTGAGACAGGGTCTCACTATGTAGTTCTGGATGTCTGGGAACTCACTATGTAGACCAGGTTAGCCTCAAACTGACAGAGATCCACCTGCCTGCCTCTGCCTCCCAAGTGCTGGGATTAAAGGTGTGCACCACTCCACCTAGCTAACCTTTATTCTTAACATTGGTACATTAGTAGAGGATGAGGATGGGGATATTGACTTTAGTACTTCATTGCCAATGGAATAACACAAGAAAATAAATAAGCATGAAGATTAGAAGGGAAGAGACAAGCCAGGAACCATCCTTCCTCTCATTTCCAACTTAACAGATACTCAGTGTTTATTAAATTGAGTAAAAATTCAGCAAGTCCATAAAGAACATTCTTTTTTAAAAAAGATTTATTTATTTACTTATTTAATATGCACTGGTGTTTTGCCTGTATATATTCTGCGTGAGGGTGTTGGATCCCTTGGAATTGGAATTACAGACAGTTATGAGCTGCCCTGTGGGTGCTAGGAATTGAACCCGGGTCCTCTGGGAGAACAGCCAGTGCTCTTAACCACTGAGCAATCTCTCTAGCTCCATAAAGAACATTTTAAAGGGCTTAAGGAAACCCTTTACTACCAAGAGCCTGAGAAGGTTCATGTATTTGACAGGTTCAAATGGGTTTGCCAGAGTGATAGGTGACAGTTTCCTTAAGACCAGAAGGGAATCGGTGTTGGTCTAGAAGGCAGATGAGATGTTTCCATCAGTGTGATCTCTGTGAGGGAAGAGATGACATCTGGGCTCCAGACTGGGAGCACAGAGCTGGGGACATGCTAGAAGGTGTACTCTAGCCAGGAGGAGCCGCAGTAGTTAGAGGCTTCAGTTCAAGAGACTTCTTACTCCTTTTTCTGAGTCATATGGAGTCAGAATAGTCTGCTGATTTCTACAGGGCTCAAAAATAGAGTCAGTTTCCTGTCTCTATCCATTTCCTGCCAGGCTTGGGTTCTGAGGATATCTGTGATATGCTCAGCAAAGTACCAGTGGCTCATGGACGACGAGTGTCAGGCATCTGCTGTTTCTGCCTGGTACCCACCTCTTCCTCATCATCTGGGTGTCCTTTTGTGGCCATCTCACCAATGTTCTCTCAGGGGAGGATGCACAGAAGCCAGGCTTGCAGCAGCATGTTCCAGTTTTCTGGCCATGGAGAGCAGGCAAATGGTTGTTGCTCCAGGGTCTTTGCTGAGAAACATAAGTTCCTCCTTGAAGCTCCAGATCTACCCATGACTGATTATCTGCCCCTGGTCCTCTGCAAGAATGACATAGAGAAACACAAGGTCAGTAAAACATAGCCAACTGTGGCGACCACACTTGAGGCCTTAGATCTAGCCACGTCTAGGGCAGAGCTGTTTCTTTCTCTTTTTTCTGTTTTTTTTTCCTCCTTTCTGGTTGTTTTCTGCCACCTGCAATCAGGAGTCTTGATTAAGGGCCAAGAAGATGGCTCAGAGGGTAAAGGCATTTGCAACCAAGCCTGAAGACCAGAGTTTGATTCCCAGAATCTGCATGCTGGAAGGAGATAGCCCACGTTGGAACATTATCCTCTGACCTTTGTATACACACTGTAGTAACCCTCCCCCACCCAATAAATACAGATATAAATGTAATAAAAGTAAAAAAGAGTCTTGTCTGATGAAATAGGAAAATGGGAGATGTTGAGGACTGGCTTGAACCTTTCCTCCCATATGGAGACAGGTGCAAACAGAGCTTCTGAACGGATTCCAAGCTGGCAGTCCCTGCCTCTTCCTCTATATCAGAGGAATAAAGTCAGGGCCAAAGCTTGGACTAAGTGCTAATTTTTGTAAAGTAAGCTTGAGACATGACTCACAAATGGTAAAATGTACCGATTTTAAGTATGTATTTCAATGCATTTTACAAATGCATTTGTCTCTCTGTTAGCTACCACCACAATCAGGATTGAGATCCTCCCATCATCTGGGATAGAGAAGCTCCCGTTACCCAGAAGGTGCCCTGTGGTGGCTCAGCAGAACCCCTGTTCTTCCTCACTGGCCACACACCGTCAGGCTGCTTTCTGTCACCGTGGGTTGATCTTGTTTTCTTTAGAATTTAATATACAATTGACTCTCTGTATCTGCCAGTTTCTCAACCTCAGATTCAGCCAACTTCTCATCAAAGATGTTTAAAAAATTGCACCTATCTTGAACATGTACACACATTTTTCATTGCCATTATTCTCAGAAAGATCCAACTATTTACATAACATGTACATCAACTATTTACATAACATGTACATTGTATCAGGGACTATGAGTCATCTAGAGGTGCCTGAAGCACTGGGGAGGATGTGAGTCAGTTCTATGCAAATCCAGACCACTGTATAGGATGCTAGAGCATCCTCCGATGTTGGTGTCTGTTGTAGGGCAGGGGTTGGAACTAATCTGCCTTGGTGGTGGAGGGTCAACTGCACAATTAATCCTCTGAATTTTGGGGGTTCCATATTTTCAAATTTGCCTACCACCAATAAGGTATTTGTAACTCCAAATCAGTGTTTGCAGTGCTTCTGTGGTCCTCTGTGGACCTTAGTGGATGACAGCGTCAGTTGCCCTCATGTGTATGTGTTCAGCTGTGGTTGAACCATACAATGTTCCACCCCTAAACAATAACTCTTGGAGCTGGAGAGATGGCTCCAGATGGTTAACAGCACTTAAAGCTCTTGCAAAAGACCTGGGTTCAGTTCCCTGCACCCCCATCAGATGGGTCACAGCCTTCTGTAACTCTCGTACCAGGGGAGGACAGCCTCTGGCTTCCTGAGGCACCTTGCCTGCATGTGGGACACACAGACTCATGCAAGCAGACCTAGACACATAAATATAAACAAATCTGTAAAAAACAAAGAGTAACTTGCAAGTCAATGGTGACTTTCCAAAGAAACATGAATGCTTAAACAATTCAAACCAATGCTCACACTAAACAAGTGGCTCTTTCACAATTAAAAAAATTTTTTTTGTTTTGTTTTGTTTTTTGAGACAGGATTTCTCTGTGTAGTTTTGGTGCCTGTCCTGGATCTCGCTCTGTAGCCCAGGCTGGCCTCGAACTCACAGAGATCCGCCTCGCTCTGCCTCCTGAGTGCTGGGATTAAAGGCGGCTCTTTCACAATTTACTTAGCGCTACCTTTGTAGCCATTTGGTGCTCTTTCTTGGCATTTTCCTTGTTTTAAATAGCTCAAAATATAAGGCAGAAATGCTGGTAGGAAGTCCGAATCACAAGAAGAAGGTTGCTTTGTATCTCACAGAGAAGCATACATGTTAAATAAACCTCTTTCAGATGTGACCACAGGTCTTTGGGACACAAGTTCAATGCTAAGTCTCTGTCTCTCTCTCTGTGTCTCTCTCTGTGTCTCTCTCTGTGTCTCTCTCTGT
>CABHPP010124329.1:23944-38978 GCA_902168425.1 Peromyscus attwateri
TGTCTCTCTCTGTGTCTCTCTCTGTGTCTCTCTCTGTGTCTCTCTCTCTCTGTCTCTCTCTTTCTCTCTCTCTCTCTCTCTCTCTCTCTCTCTCTCACACACACACACACACACACACACACATACACACACATGAAAGTGTTGTGCCTTTCAATAGAAAACACACATCACCAAGTTACATGCGGATTAATTGACAAAAATGTGACCAGAGGCCTGCAGGGGCCTAACCCCATTTTCTGCAGAAGCAATGGATCCGTTGTGCCTGCGATTTGGGTCTCCAGGACTTCAAAGGCCATTATTACAAAAAGCGAGACATGACTGTTCCTGAATCCACCACCTTTGAGCTTTTGTGTTCTCGTGATGTTTGGAGCTCGGCTCATGCTCCTCGGAGCCCCCGAGGTGTTTTCTCTTTATTGGTAGCAATGGCTCTGTGGCTGCACCGTTGCTTGTTCATCCACCGTTGATGCGGCATTTGGGTTGTTTGAGCAATTACCAAAAGCTGCTATTAACCTTTGTGTACAAATCGTTATGTGGACATATGTTTTCACTTCTAGTCTGTGTGTTTTCATATGAGTAAGTACGGTATTGGTTTAATCCTTATAACCGGGTGAAGTAGCCTGATACGGTGTGCAAGATGGAACTCAGAGCTGTGGGGATATGCAGGATGTCCCACGGCTCACACCTGTACCTGAGTGTCCTTGCTCAGTCAGCCCTGCAGTGACAGAGTCTTGGCTATGTCGGTGTGCCTTTGCTGGAACTATGGTTTGAATGTGTCAAAAGTTCTTGTGCTGGGAGCTTGGCTGCCAGAGCCATGGTGTTGAGAAATGGGGCCTTTGAGAGATGATTGGGGCATGGCGACTGCCCTTCTGAGTGGATTAGCACATCAGAGACTGGTGGGGTCTCCGCAGAGTGGCTGTTTTAATCAGAGTGAGCTCTGTCCCGCTGTGTGATGCCTCCACTACATTATGTTGGAACAAGGCTCCTGCCAGATGCCCGAGCTGTGCTCCAGCACTTCCGGCTCTCAGAACTGAACTAAATGCTCTTCTTTATGAAACCCCTAGTCTACAGCATTCACTGATGGATAGGACAATTGTCTTTAAGTTCCCCAGATGCAAACTGTGCCATTTCAGTCATTCTTAAGAACCATTCAGCTGTCCAGGTCTGTGATTCCAGGCCTGCTGTGCCTGAGCAGGAGGGGCAGGTTGCACCCACAGCCTCTGGAAGCCAGCTACAGAATCTCTTCCAATTCATCTCCCCGCCAGGGGTCAGCATGAATGCTCATGCTTACTTTGGGCCCCTCCTCCTGTAATGGGACTGTCCCTCAAGGCTTCCCAAGGCCCCTTAAAGGACCACATGCCAGTTCTGCTAAAAAAACTGACACATCTCTGCTGGGGAGCCTTGGGTTCTGAGCTCACAGAGAGTGAAAAATGGCTGGAGCAGGCTCTGAAAGCCCACCCCCCCACTTCCGGCCGGCTGTCTTCCCAGGCCTGGAGTCCTAGCAGGCTCTCAGACATTCTGTCAATAAATCTGGAAGACTCTGTGACTTAGTTTGCTAACTCTCCCAGCACATCCAAAAGTTTCTGTGGCTTGTAGTCGGTTACCCTATACACTGTAGTTTACATTCACTTCCCTCATGGACTGGAGTCTTTCTTTAGTGATAGCTTGGCCCATGGGAATTCCCTCTGACCTCTGCTTCCTGTCAATTTCTTGGCCTCAGGAAACTCTGGGAGAAGAAACGGGGAGCCTGGTACCCATGCTCAGGATGAGCCCCAGGTATGGGGAACCAGGGTAAGGATCTGGCCTCTGATTTGCCATTAGCTCTCAGAGGTTCACCTTATTCACCTCTAAGATGGGAGCCACTGCCACTGTCTCAGTGACTGCTGTGTATCCCTGTGCTGGAGAGAAGAGAGAGAGACTGTGAGTGTCTCAGTTCAGCAGCTGACAAGGGAAGTCCCAATGCCTTGGGGCCAGCTTGGGTACTGTCCTTGCCTTGGTCAGTCTCTGGCGAGGAACTTGGCCACCTTAATTAAGTAAAGTACCTGGAAGAAAGCTGCAAAAGTTAGGCCAGAATGGGGAATCTAAGTCTGGGACTTGCCTTTAGACCCATTGTAAGTTGAAAATATTGTTAAGCAGAAAAGACAGTAACTCCTCCAGACCCGCAGAGCATCATGGCTCACTCAGCCTAGGGTGCTGTCCTCAGAAGCGTTCATTAGCATCATTGGGCAAATCATTAACACAAGCCTATTTAAAATAAAGTGCTGAACATCACAGGTAATTTATTGAACATCACGCTGAAAGTGAGAAACAGCAAGGTTGTCTGGATAGGCTCTCCACCATTGTAAAACTGAAAAATTGTAAGCTAAACCATCGAAATAAAGGACCATCTGCCGTGACAAGTTAAAAGACAGTCTCTTTAGAGTGTTGCCACAAGGATGAGAAATTCTGCTGAAGACTGAAAGAGCAGAGAGCGTTCAGCCTACTTCCCTGGCCAGGGTTAGTACCATCAGGGCAGAGGGTGAGGCTGCAGGTTTAACATCGAGCCAAGGTGGCCTGCAGTAGGAAAGGGGTCCTGAGGTGTTACTCCCTGATGAGGTGGAGGGAGCTAATGGAAGACAAAAGCCCTAAGTGTCCCCTCATTGGTTGAGGGCAAGGGTTGGTATCAGGCAAGCTCACAGGAGGCACCTGAAGCAAATGGGAAGCTGCGCTGTAGCCTCTGAGGCAGAAGCAATGGAAGGCTTGGGTATGTCAGGCTCAGAGGGGCGGTGGTCTCGTTCCCACAGGACCTACTGAGGACAGCTTTGCACCTGTTCGTCTGTGGGTAGGAGGGCTGCATGTCTGTTCTCAAAATGTACGTGGACGGACTGAAACAGCATAGGTACCCTGCGTGGCACCAGCCCGCCAGGAATTTAGAGTTGAGTGGCCCACACGGAATAAGCACAGGCTATGCCCTATCATGGATAGGGCTTGTGGCACTGCCTGGGTTGGGTCATAGGCCTAGACAGGCAGATAGCCAGGTACTTTCTGAGGAGGCCATTGGGATGGCTGAGACCCTAAGTGACAGGCTGTGACAGAGAGAAGGGTGTTCTCTGTTAACTCTGGCATTTGATTTGACCCTGTGGACCTTGGAGGGTGCTGGGGGTGGAGCAGATAGGGTGTGACAGTCCAGTGCCATGCAGTTTCAGGGCAGGAAAGGGAGGGAAGGAGGGGTGCGTGTGAAGAGGGGATTCCTTGTTGGGGGAGGTGGAGACTGGAGGGATGGAGCCGAATGCTGGCCTCTGCCGAGGACACCCCAAGGTTACCTTGGCCTGTGGCTCGCCACCACCAGAGCTGCTAGCAGTGTGACAACAGCGAAGGCAGCCTCTCGGAGTTTTATTATCATTCAAATGAGGATGTGGAGAGGTATTTCATTTGATTGGTAGAATAATAGGAGCCATTTATCTACCTTCTCTCAACGTTTCATATCTGTTTCACTGTTTTATGGGATCACATACATCATAGTAAAGGCAAAAATGTATTTTTTTCCCTTGACTTGGGGGCTGGGGAGGGGTGAGGCTGGGATGGGAAGGAAGCTCTGGCAGTGGCTGGCAGGAGCTGAAGGAAATGAAATCGAAAGAGACTATTACCGCTGACAGACAGCTACATCTGAAAGGGAATAAGAAACTCCCCAGTGCGGCAAGCTTGAGGAGTTTTAAATGGAAGACCTAACAGCCTTCAGCTCTGGGTCCGCAGAGAGGCAGAGGACAGAGGGAGGGCTGGAGGGGGGTGAGAGGGAATGGAGGGGGCAGTGCAGGGCAGTCGGGGGGGGGGGGGGTCCGCGCGAGGGTCAGCAGCTGGAATTCTGCCTTTTGTTTGATTGTGATGAATCACACACGTCATACAAGGATCCACGCTCCTTTCGAAAAAGTTACAACATTACAGGTGTAACTCATGGTGCCCATTTGCCCTAGTGCCAGCCCCTCAGCCCCAGCCCGGGGCAACTACTTTTTCCTCTTGATTTTACAATCACACAGACACTTTAAAAATGACAGTCCTGGTTTTTGTGGGTTTTTCCCCCTTCCTTATGCTATGCCACTCAATGTGTTTCCAAGTTCTTCGTAGGTGTCTGTGGATCTCGGCTGTTCCCAGAACTGTCATGCAGGGTTCCTGTCTGTGGACATCCTGTCCCCTCAACACACACTTGGGTCGGTCGTTTCCAACCACAACTACAGATGTGATTCAAGGAACATCCTTTGTCCTCCTTCCAGATACAAGGACAGGATTTTCTCCAGAGGGGATGAGTAGTAGACCTGCTGACTTGTGTGTGTGTGTGAGTGTGTGTGAGTATATGTGTCTCTGTGTGTGTGTGTCTGTGTGTGTGAGTGTGTGCATGTCTCTGTGTGTGTGTCTGTGTGAGTGTGTTTGTGTCTGTGTGAGTGTGTGTGTGTCTGTGTGAGTGTGTGTGTATGTGTGTGTGTATGAGAGACAGAGTGTGTGCTCTACTTGCTCTCACTGACCAAAGTATCTCCCACTGGCCAGTGGAAGCAGTTCTGGAGTATCATGCCTGGGGCCTCGTGGGCAGGAAATGGGTGGCCAAAAGGGAGCCCCAAAGCGTTGTCAGGACTTCATGGCCTTGAGAACTACTCAGGAGGGGCGAGCCTTTTCCATTCACCTGGGTTGGCTTTATCTCTGATGGACTCTGGTTATTCCAACAGCTTCCAGCCACCTCCTGATATAACCTTAGGTCTTAGTCCCTCCTGAAAAGCTCTGAACGGCCAAGGTTCTTGACCTTCAGCTGTGAGTCAGTATATTTCTTCTGAGAAAACACAGTCGTGGGGGCTTTGGTCATTTGGAACTGAAACAATGGTTGACCGATGCCACTGCTACACCTGAGGCTTTAGACACTGGGAGCCTGCCAGGGGCCAGGTGATGGCATAATGAGCCCAGAGTTTGGAATCCACCAGCCCTTCTTCTGAGGTAAGAGCCCCGTGAGGGACTCCTGCTCTCACTGACAGCCTGGATGCTGCTTCAGCATTTCATTCCCTGGGGGTCCGTCCTTCTGATTCCATACCCCAAAGGCGGCCCCCACCTCTGCAGCCCCTCCCTTCAGTCTGGGGCTGGGTCACACTCTGACTCTACCCTACCACAGTGGCTAGTCCTTGCTCCCCGCGCCCCCACCCCACCCCCCAGCAACTAGAGCTGAGGTTTGAGGTAGAGACTGAGTAGAGAAGCAGAAAAAGCAACACCATCATGTTCACTAATACCATCACATCCAGTGCCCAGATTCCATCACAGGTGGCAGGTCTGGGTGCGATCTGGTCATTTCTAAACTTGTCACAGAGACTTAAAAAACAGGGTCAAAACTCTGTCAGGAGTGAGAAAGCATACCGGTGACAAATGGCTCGAGTTGGAGCTCTCCCAAGTTACAGGGACACGGTGTGTGTGTGTGTGGGGGGTCACTGTGCACTTTAGGCCCGATCTCCAGAACTGGGCTTGGGGAGGGTAAGCCCCTCATGTACAGCTGTGGATCTGGTTGAAGGGAATCTCCCTTCGGGGGTAGGGTGAGGGTCCATGTGACCTGATCCTGTGGTGTACTGTGACAGCTGGTGGCATGGGGGGGGGGCAGCCTGGTGAGCTTCCCAGCCCTTCAGGCCCTTGGGAGAGCAGCCCAGTTCCCAGGGAGGGCCTTCAGGGGTCTCTAGGTTGTAGCTGAGGTTAGGACATGGCCAAACTGCCTTGGCCCTTACAGAAACCAGCTGGGTTCACAGATTCCCCATTGGCTGCCAACGCAGAAGGTAGATGGTAGATGGCGTCCGGGAGCCAGCTGTCCTAGAGCATGTCTTTGGGGAGCCAGTGGGAGACAACACTGACTGACCCATCTGCCACTCCACCTATATTCTCTGGGGATCTAGGGGCAAAGAGATTGGATAAAAGGATCTTGATCAACCGAGTCTAAACCAGAAGTGTTCTGATGACCTTTAAACTTACTTTCTGCTGCAGGCATACAGGCAGTGAGAAGCTAAGGCTGCTGTGGGCTCAGTCCCATGTGCATAGCTAGACTCCTGACAGGGATTGGAGCCCTCCCGGCTCCTCAAGGCTCTTTGCCCCTTCCCCTTCTAGTACTGTGATGGGTGCTGGACACACCCGCCCCGTGCTCCAGCTTCAGGGTCCTTCTCTCTGGTAGCATACTGTTTGAGGACTTGGTGAAATAGAGAGCAAGCTCTTTAGTGAGCAGAGTTGTCCCCTTCCTGTGTCCTGGGCCTTCCCTACTTGGTGAGTGGCAGGGGCAGAAGGATATGGAAGGGAAGGTATTGATGAGGTGAGAGAGAGCCAGGTGACCCAATGGTCACAAAGTAGCCCGAGGAAGGAGGCACTAGGCACACAGCAGCAGGCCCAAGGGGAAATCTGCTCTGGGGGTCCAGGTCAAATGCCTGGGCCTCTGATCCTCACATCAGACAAGGTGGGATCCGCTGCGCACTTTGGTGTTCTCATCTTGGAAAAGCAAAGAGCCAGCTCTACCTCCCAGATTCAGGCTTGGTGCTGTGGTTTAGTTGAGTGTCCACAAAGGTCCCCATGTTAAAGGTAAGGTCCCTGAGATGAACCTTTCAGGAAGAGATCTGTGAGAGGAAGTGCCTCCTGGGAAGAATATAGGTCAGTGGGGTGTTCCCCCAAAGGAGACTGTGGGGCCCTTGGCTGGTCTTCTCTTTGCTTCCTAGCTCACGGTGTGTGTGATTTGACACTATAAACTCCTGTGCAGACGAGTTTGCCACACAAGACTCCCAGGGTTAGAGTTGTCCTGTCTTGAGCTGGAACCTTCAGAGTCGGGAACTACACAGCCTTTATACACGCGTTGCCTCAGGTCTTTGGTTGTAGTGACATTAAAGTGACCAGCACACGTGGCTGTGTGCGGAGGCCCAGCCAACAGCTGATTCTTGCACTTTTGTTGGATTCATTGGCCAAGAGATCACTGGCCCTGCATTGCGGTAGCCGTATGGTGAGCCGGACCCTCCGGGCTTCCTCCTTGCTGCTAAAGCCAAAGCAAGGCCCACCCCAGGCCCTTTGCACCCACGCCTCCCTCTTCTAGAACGCTTTCTTCTCTGAGCTTCTCCTTCGTCCACGCTTGAGACAGCCCAGTGGTCCCCCATGGAGGATGTTTCTGGCACTTCCAAACATCCAAAGTGCTCTCCTGAGCGGCAGGGCACTTTTTCTCTATTTTCTCTAGGGTTGTTCCCAGGGCCTCAAGCATGCTAAGCAAGTGCTTGCTCACTGAGCAACACTCCCCAGACCTCCCACCTTAGTGTCCAGGATGGCTGGGATTACAGATCCGTACCTCAACTCTGGTTCTTTTTTTTTTTTTTTTTTTAATTATTTTTTTTTATTATGTATACAGTGTTCTGTCTGCATGTTTGACTGCATGACAGAAGAGGGCACCAGATCTCATTACAGATGGTTGTGAGCCACCATGTGGTTGCTGGGAATTGAACTCAGGACCTCTGGAAGAACAGTCAGTGCTCTTAACCTCTGCGCCATCTCTCCAGCCTCAACTCTGGTTCTTGTCTGTTATTTCTCTTTCTCTCTCTCCCTTCTTTCCTCCCTTCCTTTCCCTTTCCCTCCCTTCCTCCTCTGTGTGTGTGTGTATGTGTGTGTGTATGTGCGTATGTGTGTGTGTGTGTGTGTATGTGTGTGTGTGTATGTGTGTGTGTATATGTGTGTATGTGTGTGTATGTGTGTATGTGTGTGTGTATATGTGTGTATGTGTGTGTGTATGTGTGTGTATATGTGTGTATGTGTGTGTGTATGTGTGTGTGTGTGTGTGTGTGTATGCTAGTGCTCATGCAGAAGGCCTCTGCCATCCCTCCAATTACAAGTGATCCACCACCACACTTAGTCTTTAAATTAATTAATTAATTTAAAATTTTTATTAGATGTATTTGTTTATGTGTATTTCGTGTATGTATGTGTGCCACGTGCATGCCCGGTGCCTATGAAGTCAGAGGAGGGTCTAGAACTGCAGTTTTAGATCCTTGTGAGCTGCCATGGGGTGCTGGCAGCCAGTGCTCTTAACCACTGAGCCACCTCTCCGGCCCCTATGCCTAGTTATTTTTGGGGAAGCACTGGTGGTTGAACTCAGGTCCTCAGGCTTAGAAACACTGAGTTCTTAACCCAGCTCCTCTGGCCTGCTCTTCTTCACAGCCCTTACCACCGTCTGAAACAACTTTTAAACATCCGAGTCACCTGTCTCCCTCTCCCTCCTCCTCCGTCCATGTCCAAGGGCAGTTGAAGGGGCCAGTCTGCTGACTCTGGGGCCCTCAGTCTCAGGGCCCAGCCAGCACAGATGTTAGGGAGTCTGAGAGTGGGGGGCCTTGGGGCGTCATCTCAATGTGAGAAGAGTCAGGAAGGAGCTGGACATAGTGGTTCACACCTGTAATTCGGTATCCAGGAGACTGAGCCAGGAAGGTCACCATGAGGTGGAGGCTAGTCTGGCCTATAATAGTGGGTTCCAGGCCAGCTCGGGTCCAGAGTGAGACTCTCACTTCCCTACCCCAAGATGGAAGTACAGGACCAATAGATTCCTGGTTTAGACCCATGGGGACAGTGTTGCCATCATGCTTCAAGCGTGGCAGCTTGTGCTTGGGTACCAGACCTAGCCCTGGCCCAGCTGCCTTGCGCTTCACTGAAGCTCTGTGAATTTACCTGCTGCTCTGCACTCACGCTTTCCCGGCTCTACACCACTTCCTCCCAGCTCGCCAGCAATTTATTAAAGTCGGTAGAGACAGTGTTCCTGGGAGGCCCGTTTGCCTTGGCCTCCGGCAGCCCCACAGGAACGAGCGAGCTCACCGGGTCCTGCAGGACCCTCAGGCACTCTGCTGGCTCTGGAGCCCCAGGCTGGGATGTCCAAGGGAGATTGCTGTGCCAAGCTGGCTCCAGGGACAGGCCATCTGGTCACTGCATCTCCCGTCAAGAGTAACTCCAGCTCCATGTTCTTGGAGGGCTTGAGACTTACCAGAAGCAGAGGGTGCCAGGTTGGGGGATGAGGATGGGATTGGGAGGGGGAGGGGTGTGGCCTCCTGGGAGGGTGGAGTTAAAGCACACTGCAAGACAGAGATGCTTTTTAAAAAACAGCAGAGTCAGCATTAAGAACATTGGCTGCTCTTCCAGAGGACCCAGGTTCAATTCCCAGCATCCGTATGGCAGCTCACAACTGTCTGTAACTCCAGTTTCAGAGGATCCAACATCCTCACACAGGCATGCATGCAGGCAAAACACCAATCAATGCTCATAAAAATAAATAAATTATATTTAAAAAAAAGGAACAGAGAAGTGTGTGTGTAGGGGTGGGAGTGGGGAGTAGGGTGGGGGCAGGGGTGGGGGGTGGCGGCGGCTGGGGACGGGGGTGGGCTGGGCAGTGGGGATGGTGGTAGTAGGGGTCACAGAGACACATGAACTTTTTGGCTTTTGAAGGCTACCTATCTATGCGATGGCATTCTACAAGGCAACCTTGGGCAGTAGACCTAATTAAAAACTACAAGCCGCAGCCTGGTCTATTCCCCCTTTCATCTAAGCATGCTGGATCCTAGGGAATTTTTGGGGTTGAGACCCTTGCTCTGTGTGCCACAGCAGTGGTTAAGTCCGTGGGCCAGTTGTTCTTCGGGGAGGGATTCTCCTCCTTTTCTCTCTGCATTTGGTCATTGCTTATTGAATGCCCGGCCAGTGCCTGGCACCCAAAGGTGTGAATATACACCCATCCAACAAATCACCGAATGAATGGATGGTAATGACTGCCCACTGAACTTTGCTTCTGCAGGGGAGCTTGAGCTCCAGGCAGGCCCAGGAAGCAGAGGCCAGCATCTGGGAGGTACTGGAAGTCATCCTGGTGACAGGGAGGGTGGGCTGAGGAGGCAGGGTTGGATTCTGATTGCTGCTGCTATTCAAGCACCTACCAGCCTGGGGACCCAGTTCAGCTCCCTGGACATCTGAAGAAATGTTCCCCAGGTGATTTTGGAGTTCATATCTGCACCAGCACAGCCCCCCACCCCCACCCCCACCCTGGGGCTATGCAGCTCTCTAAAGTTACTTATGACCGTGGTGGTCAGGCCTGTGGTCTAGCTCAGCCACTCAGCGTGTTTCAAGAAAGCCAAGAAAGAAGTGTGTGAAATGACTGTTGGTTTTGCCCAAGCAAAATCCATTTATTAAGCACGGCACTTGCTTAAGAAAAAACAACGGCTATTGACAAAATATAAGAAAATAAATTAAAGCAGCGACTCCTTAAAAGGACCCTGTCCAATAATTTGATTTTTTCCCTTTCTTCCCTTAAAGGCCACAGTGACACAATCAATCTTGCTGTTCCATGGGCTCGTTTCATTACAGCTTTTTCCTAAGTGGGAAAAAAGGAAGAAAGAAGAAAAGGAGAAACAGGGAAGTTGTGTGCTGTCTGAATGCTGTCCCGTCCCCTGAGAGCCGCCCTGCCCCTGTGTGGCCCACCGCCTCCTCTGGTCAGCTGCTCCCAGCAGCAGTTGCCCTGACTGTCCTGTGTCTCTGGTCCCGGGCATTCTGCCTTCTCCAGATGTGCCCTCCGGATAGGACCACAAGGTCTGGTTCCCTCCGGCCTTCTCCTTCCAACCCTCATGATCTCAGATCCCACGACCCTATCTTAGGCCCTAGGCACAGCTGGCTAGGCGTTTCAACAGGAGTCTTGAAAAACAGTTGATATTCTTCATTAAAAAAAAAAAAGTGCAGCAAGGTACATGTGTGCTGACATGTGAGCAGATACACTTTGCACACCCCAGGAAACCCGCTCTGTGTATAGTACCTTGCTTCAACATATGGAGGATCTCAGACGGAGGAGGCCCCGTATCCTTCTCTTTACAAAACCCTTTACCCCAAGCCTGTTCTGTTCTGGTCTACTGCTCATGCTGAGTGCCTTCCCCAACAGGAGGACACCCTCACTACCCTCCACACCTTAATCATGGGTCAGACTTGTGAGGAAGCAAATGACCTTTGGAGTAGTCTCTGTGTTTGGAACCATGACCCTGTTGTGTCCTTGACTAAATCAATTAGTCCCTGTAAGTTTCTCTATCTGAAGAGCAAGGTCAATAATACCCTGGGGTGGGTGTGAGGACTGAAAGAGCAGCCATTGTGTAGTAGTAATAATAATAATGATGATGATGATAATAAATACATTTTATAGTTGAGCACTAGCTCAATTTATATTTATATTATTTATATTTATATTTATATTTATATTTATATTTTTTTCTTTATATCATTGCCTGAAGTCTTCAATCTCGGCCACTGTGGCCTTAATTTAAAGCTGAGAAGACTGAGGTGCTGAGAGAGTGTGTTAACTGCTTATGGTCGTAGCTGTTAGATGAAAGACATTTTATCTGGGAGTGGGGACTTTGCAGAATCCTCACCTCATCCCTCCCTCCATTTTCTTCTGGAAAGAGCCCTCCCCCAGTGGGTGTGGTCTTGACAAGAGGGAGCCTGCTTCCCCTAACAGAAGTCCAAGAGTAGCTTGTCTCATACTGCAGGGCGGGGAGTGGCCTCAATGGAGAACTTCACTCCAACCTTCAGCCCCTAGTGTTCTCTTACCTGATCCCGCAGTTGCCTGGGAATCTGAGGGCTCCAAATAGAATCTTCCCATTTCCTTTAATGTGAGCAGAATCTGAACTCTGTAGCTGTCAGCTCAGAACTCTGCAACTGAGTAACGTAATTGATCATGATAGTGTCAAGAGTAGCTATCGGTTCTTTTTTTTTATTTCATTTATTTTTTATTACATTGTTGTTCTGAATGCATGTATGTCTGTGTGAGGGTGTCAGATTCCCTGGAACTGGAATTACAGGCAGCTGTGAGCTACCATGTGGCTGCTGGGAATTGAACCCAGGTCCTCCGGAAGAGCAGGCAATGCTCGTAACTGCTGAGCCATCTCCCCAGGCCTCGCAGCTATGGCTTCCTGAGCATGTACCGTGTGCCTCACCCCAAGATAAAGAACTCTATAGACATGGTTGCACCTCATCCCCGCCACACTCCTATAAAGGTCCCTGTCTCACAGGCAAGCAAAGTTGGGGTCATAGACATGGAGATTTTTGCCTTTATCAGGCAGCCAGAAAGCGGGCTAGCAGGTTTAAGCCAGCTGCTTGAACACAAAACACCCTCTCCTTGGTGCACACAATGGAGCAGAAGTGAGAGGTCATTTCAAAGCCCCTGCTGCTGCACTATGGCTCAGCAGCCAGAGATCCTCTGGAGCACTCTTGGGAAACCCAGAGCAAGTGCCATGGGACCATGTGCTGAAGCCTGGCCAGCAGGATACTGGTAGACTATGGGAAACAAAGTTTGACCTAAGGATGCACAGTATTCAGCCAGCTGGAAACCAGGTGGGAAGCGAAGCCTGCAAGGGAACTGTCTTAGGAACTCCAGGCAGCACAGGGTGGGGCCAGCATTTGCCACTAGGTTTCTAATGGAAACTGGAACCTTGAAGGGACAACTGGGCCAGCATCTGTAATCTGATCATCCAAAGGAAGACCTGCAGAAGAGAACAGGGTCACCCATCGCCCATCATGGAGGGATGCCCGGGGGTAAGGCAGGCTTCTAGGGGCAGAGGAAGGAATGTCAAGAGATGTGAGACTGAATCCTAGCAACCAGTCAGTTTCTACATCCTGTATCTCTATCTTTCCACTCTTTACATCAACTCCTTCTTTATTGAATACTCAGTGTCAAGATGGGATGCCAACCCTGTCCTGCCCTGTAACGCTTTGGTTTTTTGTTCCTCACTCTCCCAAAGAACAGAGATTGGCCTGGTTTTCAGGGTCTCGGAGAGATGAGACTGCTCTACATTCTCTGATTGTGTATCTTCACCCCTCTCTGTTCCGTCTATCTTTAGCCCAGACTCCTCCCTCCCCCTGCCCCCACCCCCGTTCATCCATACAGCTTTCCCTTTGATTTTCCTTTCCCTCCTCCACTTTCTGTCTCTTTGAAAAGCTTTTAAAAATAGATTTATTTTATTTGATGTGTATGAGTGTTTTGTTTGCATGTATATGTGTGTGCCACGTGTGTGCCTGGTGCCATGGAGGTCAGAAGAGGGCATTGGAGTCCTGAAACTGGAGTTACAGATGGAGAACTGGAACTGTGTGGGTGCTGGGAACCAAGCCTGGGTCCTCTGGAAGAGCAGCCAGTGCTCTTAACCACCGAGCCATCTCTCCAGCCCCTGGAGTAACATTCAAGTGCCAAAGGAAAAGAACTGTGAGCTCACAGGGAGGATATGAAGGGTTTTCAGGTGGAGGAAGGCCACGAGGACCTGCTGCTGAGAGACCTGCCCTGGGGCTTCTGGAAGGAGTTGCTTAGGCAGCAAGTGCGTGAAGTTAGCAGGAGAAAACCGGAAGCCAGAGCCGCAGAAATGGCAATTATCTGGGTAAGTAACACAGGCTGCTTCTCCTCTGTTACTATGTATCTGATGGTTGAAAATATAACGTTCTCTTAAGGACTTTTCAATGGTAACAGTGTTGTCTAGAAGACAGACACAGTGTAAGGTGGGCAGGGTGAAGGGAAATGCTCAGACAGGAACTTTAAACTAAGAAAAGTTAGCATGTATTGTAAAACTCAAAACTGTTCAAAGAGATATAGTAAAAATTTATAAGCCAAACCTGATGACCTGAGTTTAGTTCCTTAGAACCCACACAGTGGAAGGAGAGAATGTTTTTTCTTTTGGGCCACCTACCAGCTCCCAAATCATGACACGGAGACTTAACATTAGTTTTGAATGCTCAGCCTAGCTTAGGCTTGTTCCTGGCTAGCTCTTTTAACTTAAACTAACCTATTTCTCTTTATCTACCTTTTGCCTCGGGGCTTTTTATTTTCCTTCCTTCTGTATATCTTACTCTCCTTGCTTGTGTCTGTCTGTCTGGCAGCTGCCTGGCTTCTGGCCCCGAGCGTCACCCTCGTTCTCTCCTCCTCCTTTTTCTTTTGTTCCTCTCCAGAGTCTAGATTTCTCCTCCTACTTATTCTCTCTGCCTGCCAGCCCCACCTATCCCTCTCCCGACTAGCTATTGGCCGTTCAGCTTTTTATTAGACCAACAGGTGCCTTACGCAGGCAAGGTGAAACAGCAACACATCTTTACATAATTAAACACACATCTTTACATAATTAAACAAATGCAGAATTAACAAATGTAACACACCTTTACACAGTTAAAGTATATTCCACAGCATAAACAAACGTAACACATCTTTGCCTAGTTAAAATAATATTCCCAAATGGAAGGGACTCTTGCAAGTTGTCCTCTGACCTTCACACATGCATTGTGGCATGTGCATGCAGACACACACAGAGACACACACACAGACACACACACACACACACACACACACACACACACAAAAATAAATAAATACAAAAAGAAAAAAACAGAGCCAGGAGTGGTGACTCATGGCCCAAATCCCAGCAACTTGGGAGGTAGAGGCAGGAGGATTGCTGGTAGAGTCTTTGCCTAGCATGTGTAAAGCCCTGAGTTCAATCCCTAGCACCACACAAACCAAGTGTGACTGTGCACATATGCAACCTAGCACTTGGGAGATAGAAACAGAGAGATTAGAAGTTGAAGGCCATCTTTGATTGCACAGTGACTATGAGGCCAGCCTGGCATACAAAAGACCTTGTCTCAAAATAAACAAACCCAAAGTAGACAAAATGCATTAATAGGCAAAATGGATCTTTCATTAAACCTTTACAAAAATGGACTCTAAGTAGATTATAAGCTAAAAAATATTTGGATAACATAGGAAAAAAACCTTCATGACTACGGAGTGGTCACAGAGTTCTTAGACAACATTCAAAGCACAATTCACACCGGATAACTGGACTTTATCACAATGAAACTTCGGCCTGAGGTAGCAGACAAGCTCTGGATTTGAAAATGTGTGTGAACTCCATATCCAGTGATGGATAATTAGAGTTATAAAGAATCCTCAAGACATAACCGGAGCCTGGTGGTGGTGGCACACACCTTTAATCCCAGCACTAGGGAGGCAGAGGCAAGTGGATCTCTGTGAGTTCAAGGCCAG
>CABHPP010124330.1:0-15532 GCA_902168425.1 Peromyscus attwateri
ACTGTAGATAGAGAAGATAGGAAGTAGTAAGGTGGGGCAGAGAGAGAGGGTCTCGGCTCTTTTTGGACTGAGGAACTGAAGAGGTAGGAGGCAACTGGCGACTGCTCCTGGTTCTCTGATCTTTCAAGTTCTTACCCCAATACTTGACTCCCGATTTTTTATGGATAAAGATTAATTAGATTAATGCTTCCGGCACCAACTCAACAATCTGCATGTGACTGTCCCACATAATTTGTTTTGGTACAAGAGTATGTGTGCTCCAGTGACTGTCACTCTGGGAAATGGTGGAAACACCATTCTAAAAGGTTTGCCTGACAGCTTCGAGAGGTGACAGGAAGGCAGAGTCACCCAGTTTTCCTTGGTGCTACGAAAAGTGGATTTTCCTTGTATTTAGGATAAGAACAACAATGTATTGAGAACCTTTCAGGAGGAAAGCATTCTAAAACCCACTCTGCTCTAATTCAGCTGATACAGGGAGAAAATATATATGGGATAGATTACAAAGAAAATAGAAATACAAAGACTTAATGATGTTTCCAGTAAATAACAACCTCTAAGCTTTCTAGGTTGTCTACTCCACAATTATAAAAACTCTTCACCAGGCATATTGTTTCATAAAAATATAATAAAATTTTAGAGAGACATAAAATTTTCCATTACTTTTTTCAGCAAAGCATAATAATCCAGTTGCCTCTCTGACAGTTTCTACAACTGCCATTGATAGTGCATGACAGTGATCAGCCGGCCAATCCAGATCCTACTTCCTTGTGAGTTATCAACTCATTGGCACATGTTATCTCGGGTGTGTGCTGGCAGGTTGGGTTAGCGATGAACAAGAATATCTTTTTCTACTAAATTTAAGTACCATGTAGTCATATTAGGAGATCACTCTAAATAAGACAAGAAGATTTGCCTTCATCCAGAAACTGAATCAAATCAAATCCCTTCATTTGATTATGGGCTGAGACCAAGACACCAATTCTAATAGTCCAAAGGAACCAAAGCCATACATACTTCTATCAGAAGTTTAGTTTAATTTAAAGGAACAATGGTACTTACATGTGGTAAGTTTTATAATAACTATAGGCTCTGGAATTTACCTTTTGGAAGAAAGAACAATCAGAGGTAATTAAGGAAGAGGGTGATGAAGTCAGAAAAATGTTCACACTTGATTACTCAGACATTATACACACTGTGTCTGAACAGAAAAAAAAATGGAATCTGGAGATTACTATCTACTAAAATATAGTGAGAGAAGCATGGAGTATTAATTATGAGGATAAAAAGAACAGAATAAGAGAAATAGAATGAGTGAAATTTTGACATTTAATAATTGGATAGAATTTAAATATATTGTGCAACCTTTAAATGTAAGTTATGTAGATAGGTTATGTAGCTTTTTTTCTTTATGTCATTCTATACTTTCCATATGTAGCTTTCTTGCTGTTCAGTTTGGAGGGAGAAATGGCATAATTACATTACAATCAAAGAAATAAAAAGAATAATAATAACTAACAATACAAACCTGGCAATATGGTTAAAAAACAGTTCTGTCAGATATAAAATATTGCCTGAAAGTGAGAAAAAATAGCTCTAATTATTTAAAATCATCAGGAGTGTATTCATGAACAAGTGACTAGTTCCCATGTGGGGTAGCTCCTGGCATTATTAAAAAAAATACAATTCTTCACTTATTTGCAATTCTTTTGCCTCTGTGCTCTCTCTCTGTTGAGCTCATCTTCATGCTGGGAGTGGAACAACTCACACTAGGTTGGCATGCCCCTGTCTCAATGAATAAATAAATAAATGAATGGATAAATAAATTAATAAATTTGAAACCTACCTTTTCAATGATCTATGTAGCTCTAAGGACTGTGGATACTCTAGTCACTAAAAGTTTGAAGTGGATTCCTTTCTTAGTCAGAAATATGACCATCCCTGAAAGTATTTGGTCTTCTAAGCTTTCAGAGACATATCTAGTATACTTGTAAGGAACTTGGGGATAAAGTAGGAACTTTAAACTTAAAAGTGATTGCTGCTCAACTTGTGAACTCATGAAGATATGAAACACTAGGACTCACTGACTGATCTATTGTGACAAAAAAAAATGGTTTTTGTTCCTTTACCCAAAGGAAAAAAGATTATTAATCAAACAAAGTGTTTATTGCATATCTGAAAATTTTCTACTTTGAAGTTAATGAAAGTGAGCTAGGAATAAAAACCAATACAAAACTAAGACACTCTTAATGGACTAGAACCAAAGACTGCCTACAGGAAGGATGGTTTACATGTATGGTGAATAGGGACTAGGAGGACAACTCCCCCGCCCTCTAGCACATCAATTTGAACAATTTTCAATTAGCATGAGGGATTTCAGGAAATAAGATTTTGGGGTAAAACAATTGAAATTTATTTCCTCTCGGGAAGTAGCCATATTCTCTACCAAGATTTGCATTTTCTCAAACAGGCAGCATTGCTCAGAAAACCACAAAGTCCTTGTTCTCACTCTCAAGCACAAAATAAACATATGTCTGATAGAACATGTCACCTGGGTTAGGGAATCCAGCCACACTTAGCAGGTAATCCTATTTCCATACCATTTATCGTACCCAGGGCTGTTTGGAGCCCACAGTCTGTGACAGGCAGTCAGTTAAATAGAGATTAGTGTGCCGGTTGAGCAATAATTCAAATCCAAGTGAACCTGAAACCTAAAAAGCCAAAATCACTCCATCTTTCCTGTTCTGGTTCATCAGTCTATTTCAGGTAAGAGTAAGAAAGTCGAACTTCTAGAAAACTCATATTGGAAAACACAGAGTGAATGCAGTTTTCAAATAGAGTGTCATAACTTCTCTGTGTTATTAATAACAGTATTTTATCTTATCCCAGTGTCTATCAGATTGGAAATTTTCATTTTTGCAAAATACTTTTTATATTCACCTAACTGAATTATGATAAGCTGAGAAAACTGGATGTGGACAGGGAAACTGAGATAGTCCCCCATACAGTTGGAAAGGGACCACTCTGAGAGGACAAGAATGTATCATAGATTTTTTTAAAAATATATAACTGTATTTTAAGGATATATAGACAAGAAGAGCACTAGAACTAAGCTTTATCCTAAGTACCATTGAAGTGGCTATCCTAAGGAAATGTAAAAATATATATGGAACAAATCAGTGACATAGATTACTCTTCTACCTGATCAATGTGATGGAAACACACAGAATTACTGTAGTTAGCATTTTAAAAACAATCTTTGCATATAAACGACCAATGACTTAAATGCATTTCATAGAAGTCTTTTATAATATTACTTTGGATTCGTATTTGTACTTATTATTTTGCTGATGGAAGATTTGTGTGTTTCATTTATCAGGCAAGACAAAAATACCATCTTTCCTATATATAAATCATATAACCTTATTTTTACCCAGAAATTATTATTGTGACATGATATTTTATAAAGCAGTAGTTCAGAAAAACCATATAACCAGAACTTAAAGCTAGCATGAAGATAATAATGAGAGGAACCTTGAGATAAATTCCAAGCATACTCAGTTGGAAACATAAACACATGGAATTCTTTAAGTGAATTAAATGTTAATTAGAATTAAAAAGAGAGATTGGCGTCAAACAACTTCAATTTCTTTTATTAGTCACATGTTTTCTACCCAAAGTACATAAAAAACAAGACATTTGCAAATCTCACAGATTTTGAGAGAAGAACACTAAATATTAGCACTAATCCTACCTTCCACAGGCATCTAGGGGGAGTATTTATTACTTAAGTATTAGAAATTAGAGGAAGAGTGTGAAGATGGATCAACATCTAGAAATCATTCCGTGAAGCAGGACAGATAAGACACAAACCAATGGTGAGAACTGAGTCCAGGATTCAGGATGCCTATTCAGGAAGGCCAGGTTAATAGAAAACAGTGGAGAATAAGAGGACAATACAGTCACCTCAGTAAAACTATGGTTTAAAACTTGTCATTCATAAGCAGAAGTCTAATTATTGACAAAACAGATAAAGTTGGATGCGTAATGGACAGAGAATGTCTGAACTAGAGTAGTACAAAATAATTAGGAGACATGAAATAGAGAAGTAAATAGATTTTTATTGGTCTAATGTCAAAACAAGTCTAGATGGATTCACCAGTGCAAACATCAAGTAAACACTTCATAAGTGTCCCGGAACTGCCCCTGCTAAAATGCCAGCTACATTTGAGACTAAATCATCAGATAATCCTGCTGTCTGAAGAAAGAATAATGATTATGTTCCACTTTTAACACATGCCAGCACACAACAGTCTAGCCAGGGCACAGTCTGCTTGCTGTACTGCCAAAATTACTTCTTTACTCTATCTTAAAAACATTTTAGAGTACTAATAGTTTCCATTTTCAGATTTTTGGAACATGGATGCTGAGACAATCAGGCTCAAGTTAGTCAGATGAGTAAAATGGGTGTGTGGGAAGGTGAATCTATTTCTAACACAAGTAAGCCAAACCTCTGTACCTACTGAAGCATTATATTGGGGTTACGTCAGTGAGGGGCAAAGGATGTAGTTCTTATTTATTGCTACAATATTTGATAAGTTCACCCTAGTAACTAAGAAAAACCCAATACTGTCATATAAATATTTATTGGTCAATCTTTATGTGGGCCTTATCAAATGTTTAGAATTAAAAAAGAAAGCTAAAGTGTGATTTGGAATCAGCAACTTTAATTTCTATTATTAGTAAGATATTTTTTGCTCAAAGAATACTGAAATACTGATGTGCAATAAAGAATGTTAAAGACTAACACTAATCAAACAGCACAGAAAATTTATGGGAACAACCACAATAAATAATTATGTAGCCTGCCAAAAATTAGGAAAATTACTCATTCATGACATTAATACTTTCAGATACAGCTGGCTTTGAAAACATTGGACTCAATGTGGAAATGTGCTTATTTCTTAGTATTCACGGGAGACTAGTTCAAGTGCCCCTGTGAATCAAAGGTAGAGGAGAATTTTTGTATACGTCCCTTCTATAACATTTACATTTACATATAACCCAAGGTAGCCTCCCATAGACATTAAACACTCTCTAGATTACATACACTGTAGAAGACTATGCAAAGACAATGTAAATGGCTAATGTAGTCTGCTGTTTAAAAAGATAGTAGCAAGAAAAAAGTCTGTACATGTTCATTACTGATCAAATGATTTTAATGCCTACTGAGTGCTACATAGTTTTCTACTCTTTTTATCAATTATACATCAATGTATAAATGAGACCAAAGTCTTCGCCTCCTGTAAGTTACCTTTTTACAAGTAGAAGTTTAATAAAAAGCACATATAAGTCAGTATAATGCAGGTTCTAAGGCAGTCAGTATGGTAGATAATATTGAGCAGTTTCGTGGGATGTGTGAATATCCCAGATTACACAGAAGGCCTTATTCTATTGTGAGGGTGAGACTTGAGTGAAGTCTGAAAGGATGCAGCAGTTAGTAAGATGGATGGAAAGATGAAGGACAACCGCAAACGTCCTGAAATTAAAGCACAGGAAGTGAGTTCCAGGAAGGAAAGGCATCCAGAAGCATTGCTTGGAATTCACAAAGACAAGAGGAGGATATTTGGGGATAGTCTACAAAGTTCAAAATTTGGGGGTTGTCTACAAAGACCCTGAAAACCCACCATGTGCAATGGCTTTCACATCCATGGAAAGAAAAAATAATACTGCAGATTATTGATATGTTTCTACACAGGGTCTCAGATAGCTCACAATGGCCTCAAGCTTTCTGTCTCTAAACATAACTTTAAAGTCCTCATTATTTAGACTCTGTCTCCCAAGTACTTCAGATATTGAGCATGACAATGTGATAATAGTCATATTCTAAAACTGCTTAATAATTTGAACAATGTATTCTATCACTTATGTCAAAGAAGATTATAAATTATTTATTGTAAGTATTAATTTAGTACTGAACACAATCATGTTTATAAAAAAGCTAACCATGATAGTTTAAAAGTGAGACAGGAAGAATTTCACATAAAGACGGAAAATAAAGGAAATAAGACTATTCATGGATGTAGCAAACAGTTTTATTGGATGTCTGCCAAAATAGAATTCTAGAGCATTGTGGTAATTTAGTTAGATTAAATTTAAGGATTGTGATAAATTAAATGAGACATAACACTTTGATAGGTTATTATCATCAAACCTCCTTTATAAAGTAAATAAATAAACTACGAGGCATTTAAAATATGTTAACAAATTCAACCAAATCAGAAAAATTTCGACCTTAAGTGGATGAATTTAGGTCAATTTCTTAAAATATAATTTCTCTTAAATTATTTCTGACCATAAAATATTAATATGGGGTTTGCTAATCATGTCATGTTGGACAAGTAATCTACTTGAAGTTTTGAGAGTTAGAATAAGCATGGCATAGATTTTTATATTTATTTTCCTCAGAGAATAGTCAAATGGAAATGTCCTTCCAATATTCATTGTGAAGAGAAATGAATAAAACAGGAGGATGGCCTGAACATTTGACAAGACGGGGATTCCTTTCCATTCATGTGCATTTGTGCAGGTTAGATACACAAAATAGACCAATCACTCTCTCTCTCTCTCTCTCTCTCTCTCTCTCTCTCTATATATATATATATATATATATATATACATATATACATATACATATATACATATACATATACATATATACTCTCTATATATACTCAAGTCAAAGTTCAGTTAACACCACCAGGTACTTCTCAGGAGCCCCAATCCATGCTGTGTTGTTTTCTTTAAATGCAGCTACTCCTTTGGTGGCTTCGCCACTTACTGTATTTGAAATGGTACATTCCATTATTTTAGTTGCTGGCACTTTAATTCCTTCATGATTCAAAATAACCAAAAGGATTCTTTTCATGGCTTTCCAAAAGGAGGACCTTATCACCTAGAAGTGTGGAAAAGATGAATTCTAAAGTTAAAAAAAAAGGTTATGAATGTCAAAAGTACTGAAAATGAGATTACAAAGCTCAAATCCACATTTTTTATCATGTCTACCACAATGAACACTACTTTTAGCACCCCATTTTTTATATCCTGATCTTACTGTAATATGTAAGTCTACACTTTTTGAACACATATTCAGAAGCTATTTATATATTTTCTGACAAATTTTTGGGAAAACTAAGTGAAAATATAAACAATATATGACAGAGTATAAGAAATATTTTTATTTAATTGATTCTATTCATGAAATAATTTACTCTCAATCATGTATAAACAGACTCCATAAGCAATGTGAAAATTGCTTTACAATACTATTTTCATATAACTTGATACTCTTTTCGATAGGTAGTACTAACATAATAAAGATAAACTGACAAGTTTTAACTATATTATTTTTAATTAGGGATTTGTTTCCTACCCAAACCAATTATAATGTAATAATGAGACAAATGGATCTATCCCATTGTCTCAATGTCTCCTTTAGGCAGATTCCACCCCTTGAACTTTTCAACATGTGATCTTATAGTACTTTACCTACAAGAGTCTGCATTATTACCATTGTGGCTGTTAGACAGTGATATTTATGTTTTGAATTTAATTTAGTGAATTTAGATCCTCTCCCTTAAATCTTCATCAACAATTTTACATCTTCCAAGGAAGACTGATGTTACAATAGGTCCAAAGATGTATGTTCCCTTAGAGGGTTGCCTGCCAAGTTATCTTAGTTTCCTCTCTTTCCACGATGATGTAATTTCAAAGGATACTGTGTAATGAACCATGGCATAATAAAGGCTGGGATGACCTTATGAACGGGCAATGGAAAGGGAACTATGTAAAGGAAGAAACAGGAACATCCTGTACTTAAATGTCACACAGTGAACTTATCGTCCAATTTGGAACATCATGTTCAATTAAGAATTCTAAAACTTCTATCACACAAGCACTTACAAAATTCACATACCTTTGAGAGAGCTCTTGATATACATTTATCTCAAATGATTACTAAGGAGACTGGACTACAACCAGTTTACATCTTGATGGGGTTGGGGATATCTGTGAAATGGTTTTTCAGCCTCATGGAGACTACTGGAGAAACTGAAGCTGCAAAGAACTTTGTAAAAGCAAGGAAGACACCGTTTGTTGGAAAAATAAACTAAGTAAAATAATCTTCCTTAATGAAGGCTGAGAGCTACAACTATCTGTGGGTTTAAGGAGTAAGTGTTGAGAATGCAATCACAAACTACACTGGTTTAGGAAAGTGGCAATAATAGGTTCTCCTCTAGGGTCCGTGTTCTCACTAGCCATGGGTAGTTTGCTAGATTTTCAATACCTGGCATGAAATTCCTCTTATTGAGTGGGCTTTAGTTACAATTAGACAACTAGACAGCTGTTGGCTATCCTTAAGATGAAAACAACAGCAGTAAACGATATGGGATATTGTGTCTGGACAATCATTTTTATGATTTATAGGCTTTATAGCTGGGTTAAGATTATGAATGGTTTTTTTCTCATGGAAGCTTGCATAGCTCTTTCCTACTCCATGAGAGCTACCTCTTGGGGAAGAATTCTCCAGGTCATTATCAGTTTGATTCCCTTAAGTCCTGTGCCTAAAGTCTGTGGTATGTTCAGCAACTGGGTCTTACCTTAAGTTCTGGGAAGTAAACAAAGGGAAAAAAGCTTCTTGGTACAACAAATGGAGAATACTCTACAGAGATCCACTGCTGGATAAAATATAGAGAGTAAGTGACAATGGGGTGCCCAAAGTGGTACATCTGCAGAGCAACCCCTACCCCTGAGACTCTGAGAAAGTAACAGAAGAGGGAGTGGAAAGATTGCCAGAGCGAGGGTGCTAGGATTTCTGCTGAAAGATGATTTTTCTTCTCTACATTAGAGGGAAGCTACAGCAATGAAATCTCAAAAAATACAGTTTCCTGAACAAATCCTACATTAGGAAAACTCCAGTTGCCAATGTGGATAGAGGAAATTTCAAGAGGCCCCAACCTTAGATGAGGCACTATAGGCAATCAATACAATCAATCACTGCTGAGAGAGAGAATCTATTTTCTTCAGAGAAGTGCTTCCTGGAAGGCTGTCCAATCCCAAGTGATCAGCTGTAAACACATACATATAAGCAGCACTAAATTGAGTCAGAAAGATACACACACACACATACACACACACACACACACACACACACACACACACACACACACACACACCCCAATAGCAATAATTTAAGAAGTCATGAATTTGAGACGGAGTGGGTGAACATCAGAAAAGCTGAACAGGAAGAGAGAGGAGTAGAAATAGTTCAAATACAGTACACATGTGTGAAATTCTATACAAAACTAAATTAAAGAAAAAAACAAATATTACCAAAATAAAGATGAGGACAAACTTCCTTCACTTCACTTGCACTATTAAAGGCAGAGCTGGCCTAAAGTTAGCTCATATTTCAAGACCATTAACATGATTCTGTTCTAGGAGACAAGTTATATACTATGAAGAAAGACTTCAAATGCCATTTCCTAAGCCAAAACATTGCCAAAAATTATTAATTTATTCATTTATCCATGTATTGAAATGTAAATAAGCAGGCTAAAGTTGATCTTGGGTGGAAAAATATAATAATGAACTAAGTAGTCATGGCCATTTTGCTGAAGTAAATTAAACTCCAGTGGGAAAGATAAGGGACAAAAGATTAAATAAGGAATAAGAGGTGAGTGAGACAGATATAAAATGTTATCATAGTATCATGATTATGGGAAGGGAATTGTTTGACTAAGAGAATTTTTTAAAAAGTTTTCATAGGCAAAAGCATATTTGTAGTGAACTATGAAAGCAGACAATTTTCAACAGATGAACCTAGGGATATAGTGAGTGAATAAATGGTATCTAGGAGAAAGCTATTTGGACTACTATTATTGGCATGAAGTCTAATCCAGATGTAATAAATTCTCTTGGGGAAATTAAGTGTTTTTTTTTTTTAAAGCAGAAAAGAGATATATTCATTGTGTCCACAATGGGAAAAGAGATAGCTAGATTTAGCCAAGCTTCCAAGTCCATCTTCATTTTGAGCCTTATTGTTCTTATCTTCCAAGCATGAAGATGAAGAAAAATTGTTTATAATGTATTTCTCCTGCTATGATGGCTTAGAATCTGTGTTTGGTCTCACATTTGCTAGGGGAGAACCTGAACAATATTTACTGGCTGAATGATAACCAGAGTTACCTTACCAACAACCACGTGGCCATCTTTTCTCCACATCATTGTAACGACTAGGAAATGTTCCTCATGGACCCTTTTGTTAGAACAACTGTTCCTCAGTGGGTGTTGCTACTTTTGGAGGATGTGGAAAGGCCAAAGGTGGACTCGAGATGGAGGAATTTGCTCACTGCAGATGGGCCTTTGAAATACATTCCTAGTCTTTGTTACTGTCAGTCCCTTTGCTTTCTGGTTAGTCATGATGTGAACAGCCTCCACTGCACGATCCTGTCATCACCACGAGTCTTCTCCTATGATTGACTAAAATCTTCTGAAATTGTGAGACAAAAATCTTTTCTTCTCTTAAGTTGTTCCAATAAGTTATTGTGTTCATGATGGTTTATTTAATTTTCAGATCCAAGGGTACATCCACCCTACTTTCCCATCATGCTGTTACACACAATTTTTTCATCATTGTTTTATCTGCTTCAGTCCTGAGGTATACCCAGTGCATCACTGTGGACACAGAGAAGAGTTCATCAACAAGCAAAACTAGGGTATTTGTACAACTGATAATAATGGTCACTGTTCTCAAACTGAGTATGCTAGAAAAAATGGCTATATTCTGATCACAAGGATGGTGTCTTATCGCTAAAATGTCAGGAAAGATAGGCAGACAAAAAGAACTCTTAGAAGCAGACCTGATTTTATTGTCAATTGGCCAATAATCTATCTGGTCATTGAGGTTTTGTTGATGTTAATGAGCTGATAAGTCCTCTGATTTTTAAAACATACGGGTTTGGTTTTCTTTGTATAGAATCCGTATCCCCAACCACTAAACTGTTTTGAGTTTCAATTACATTTTTTTTTTATCTTTTAAACTGAAAATGTTTATAGCTCTTATTTTTATTATTATTATTTATTATTTGGTTTTGGTGCTGTTTTGAGACAAGGTCTTTCTATGGAGCCCTGGCTGTTCTGAAACTCACAGTGTAAACCAGACTGGCTTTGAACTCATAAAAGTCCTCCTGCTTCCGCCTTTCAAGTGCTGGGATGAAACACAAACACCACTACCCTGGGTATCTTGTATGTCTTTACTAAAGAAATTAAACACCAAAACATAAACTGAAATATTCATTCTTAATTTCAGGTTTTCATGCAAACTGGAAAACAAAATCCCAAGAAAAGATGATGACAGCCTCTGTAGGAATAAGAAAAGGTGTTATACCGAGAACCTTAACAAAAAGAAAAGGCTTTCAAAGGATAAAAAAAGAAGACACTGTTTTTTAATTTTAGTTTTTATTTTACATAACAACCACAGTTCCGCCTTTCTCCCCTTCTCCCAGTCACCTCCCACCTTCCCCCATCCCAGGATCCATCCACCTCTCAGAGAAGGTAAGGCCTCCCATGGGGAGTCAACAAAGTCTAGCACATCAAGTTAAGGAAAGATCAAGCCCCTCCCCCTGCATCAAGGCTGAGCAAGGTATCCCACCATAGAAAGTGGGCTCCAAAAAAGCCAGTTCATGCATCAAGGATAAATCCAAGTCCCACTGTCAGTGGCCCCACAAATTGTCTGAGGCACACAACTGTCACCCACATTCAGAGGGCCCAGTTCGGTCCCATACAGGTTCCCCAGTGGTCAGTCCACAGTCCAGGAGCTTGCACTACTTCTGGTCAGCTGTCTCTCTGGGTCTCTCCATCATGATCTTGACCTCTTCGCTCATTGCTCTTTGACTGGACTCTGGGATCTCCCTCCAGTGCTTAGCTGTGGATCTCTGCATCTGCTTCCATCAGTTACTGGATGAAGGTTCTATGATGACAACTAGGGTAGATATCAATCTGATTACAGGGGAATGAACGCCAGTTCAGGCACCCTCTCCACCTTTGCTTGAAGTCTTAGCTGGGGTCGTCCTTGTGGGTTCCTGGGAGTTTCCCTAGCACTAGATTTCTCCTTAACCCCATAATGGCCCCCTCTACCAAGAATCTCTTTCCCTGTTCTCCCTCTCTGTTCCTCCCCAGGGACCATCCCATTGTTCCCTCATGTTCTCTTCCCACCTCCTCTTACTCCATCTCCCTCCCTCCCCCCCCCTCCTCAGGCTCCCAATTTACTCAGGACTTCCAATCTCTTTCCCCTTCCCAGGGAGATCCATGCAGGTCTCTCTTAGGGTCCTCCTTGTTACCTAGCTTCTCTGGGGTTGTGAGTTGTAGCCTGGGTATCTTTTGCTTTATCTCTAATATCCACTTATGAGTGAGTCCATACATACCGTGTTTGTCTTTCTGGGTCTGGCTTACCTCACTCAGGATATTTTTTTTTCTAGTTCCATCCATATCACAAGGACATTTGCTCAACTACATTAATAGCAGCGTTATCCACAATAGCCAGAACCTGGAAACAACCTAGATGCCCCTCAACTGAAGAAGGGATAGAGAAAATGTCATACATTTACACAATGGAGTATTACTCAGTGGTAAAAAAAAAAAAAAAAACAATTACATCATGAAAACACCTTTTTTTTTTGAGACTTTCAATCATTTTTGTATAATTTCATCCCAGTGTATATTTTTCTTTCATTTTGTTTCTATCTCTTTGCAGCCTAAACTATTATTCTTCCTTCAGGGAATGAAGTGTTTTCCAGAGACAAAAAAGGAAGTGAGGAAAATAAAATTCGTAGCTGTAATTTTTTTTATGCCATTCTCTTTTACCTGGACATGAATGCCCAAGTTCAAATGGTCAGCAGTCATACAGATGTGTTATTTCTCTGATTATCTCCTGAGTGTCAATTTACTTCTCCTCATTTTACACATTAAAAAGAATCATTGAGGATCCAAGAACCAAATTACTCCACATCACTACTACTCAAATACAAATACAACTGAAGTTGGTCTACTATGGGGAGCTAGCTTCTTTTACTGGAGCTTATCACATACTTCCTCTCACCCATCCTTACTCAACGAATATTTGTGACAATGAAGTCTCTTCATTTTAAAATATACTTTCACTATTTGTAATGATTTGAACATTGTAGAAGTACTCAGCTCTGAAGTTTTGAGAAACTATTTACATATTTTATAGTCATCATAATTGTGGGCCCTTGCAATGAGAAGAAAAGTGCTTTCAGTGGGTTTAATACTTTTTTTCAAACTATAGTGACTAATAAAAGTTGTCAGTTATTTTGAATGTATTGACAACCTTGTTATATATAAGATAAATTTAAACTCCTTTTGGTTATTCCAATTTACTATAAAATAAGAGGGCGGATGTTAAATGGATTTCCTCTTTCACAGACAGACTTACTGCACAAAGAGAATTATTTTGTAGGTATAGATGTTCAGAAGGGAGAAATACTAGTCTGTCTATTGACCACAGAGTCTCAGATTGTGCAAATCTTTACCTATTGTGTTTTGCGTTTGCCTTTGTTCGGGACTTAGAGAGGCTAAGCTACTTTCACAATTGCAACAGTATTCATCATTAAAATAGTCATACCTGTTTCACCTACCCTCGTAATAGAATAGGACTAAAAGTGACAGATTATTTCCTGCTGAAATATGTAAGCTCTTGTGATTTATGCAATGTCCTTGTGAGCATGCCACAGTTACCTGAAGCCAACATGGCTTTCATTTTCCCCCAGTGAAGAAGCTTCCAAACACAGCCATAATTAAAAGCAAATTTCATGGCAACTAGGATGAGAACTTTTTCACATTCATTGGTGAAAATAATATCATGCCGTTAAATTACAAAGATAAGTAAATTTATAAACTGAGAGTAGTAGTGGCTTTGTGGTCCTGTATTCATTTCCATTTTAAGTATCATTTTAAAATTTTAATATCATTGTAAGTAATTACCTGTCACTTGAAGAACCACAGTGTTTCTGTTAGTATAGTGTCTGATACAGCTTTGGAGAGAAGTTGTTTTTTTGTTTCTGGAAATGTCAGAATGTGCTTCAAACCGGCTGCAAGAATAGAGAGTTAATTGGTTTTAGTTTTCCTGTGTTTTTATTCATTGTTAACCAGTTTCTTAGTGTCCTTTCATGTGCTTCTGCTTTCTGTCTCATTTTCCCGTGCTGTTTAAAGATACTATCACCATTGGTTACAAAACAGAAGATACCCTGTCCTAAACAAAGTAGAATTTAGAGGTATCTTGAGAAAATCTGAGTATAGGAACTGTTAGACTAAGGTTCGTCCACAATGAGACTCAAGGAAATATGTAACAAGAAGAATCACTTAAACCAGAAATTATCATTAATAAATCAAGAGAAATCAAGTGTGCTTGAAAAGCTGCCGGTCATACATGCTGTGTCCTCAGATACGAGATTCACTACCTGTGTAATTGCTCCGCCATGGAGGATATGCATTTGTGCAAATGTTATAAATTATCATAAAGCATACACTATGAAATCTCTTCCTAGTTCCACCCTTAATGATTTCCCACTTGGAGAAAGAGCCCCTGACTCACACATTCTCTTATACGAAAGTAATCCTCTTAGATCAAGGGAATAAGAGACATATTAACCACCTCAATTATTCTTTACCCATGTATTAGTGTGAATGAGAGGTTCTCGGGAAATAAGGATAAAAATACAAGCAAAAAACTCTCAAAATTTTAAACTAAGTAAAAAAAGGAAGATACGGGCAGACTACTGCTGTGGCCTACTAATTACAAAATTACGGAATGAGAGTGCATCTCATTCCGAAGATATGACTTGCTAATGCTTTTTCTTTTCTTTTTCCTGGTAACAGAAAGTTTTCTTTAACAAAACCTAACTTAATCAATGTATTCACTAAATGTACCTTTGTTTTCCCACATAAAAACCATAGACAATGGCTCTCTTATAGGAGGTCTTTGATACCACACCTGCAATAATGGGAGAACTCAGTAAATGAGAGCTACCAGTTGATACCATGATTCATTGTCTATTTATTACTCTTATTATAATCCTCATATTGCAGGCATAATGGCATATTGAAAATAAACTTGGCACTCCAGTAGATTCAGTAGTAGGGCCTGGAAAATATATATAGTGTTGTTAAAAAAAATACTCGTACCAAGTAATGTACATGATAATTAAAAATTAATGAGAGGCAATCTATCAATCCATGTTAATATGTGATTTTGATGCACTCATCTCCTCAAAGAATAGAAAATCATAGCTAGGATATAATTCCTGTTTATGCAACCATCAAAGAGAAAGTAAAAGTAGAAAATAAGCTCTATCCAACCTCAGCTTCTACAGTAGGGGTTACACCCATTTCTCTTAAAAATTACGTGTCCTCTCTCTCTCTCTCTCTCTCTCTCTCTCTCTCTCTCTCTCTCTCTCTC